>CM071799.1:13767159-13935075 GCA_036559045.1 Platycarya longipes | reverse complement strand
TTTTTTTTTAAAAAAATGAAAGTTAACATATTTTTTTTTTTTAAAAAAAAGTAGATAAATCTAAGATTTATATGCACTTTTTTTTTAATAATATATTTTACTTTTTTTCAAAGCGAGTTGACAAGAATTCTACCAACTCTAACTATAACTATATAGTATATGAATAAGTCTATTAGTGCCCTCACCAATTTTAACATCTCATTTTGACACTTTTTGCATCTTATTTTATTTTTTTAATTCTTTTTACTTAATGATTAAAGAAGTTAATTATTTGTATGTTGATATATAATATATTTTTTACTTTTTAAAAATATTTTTAAAATGATAAAAAAATTAAAAAAAATAATAAAAAGGAAGATTTTGGGCTCGGTTTGGATTTGTGTGGTTGAGTTGAGTTCAACTCATCTCTAATTCATCATTATACAAAATAAAAATTTCAATACATAGATTTTACAAATTTGAATTAACAGTTTTTTCAAATTTCAAAATAAATAAATCTTATTAAAAAAATAATATTTTATTCAATTCATTCTCAATTTCATTTCATCTCATCTCTTAATTAAAAACCATTCCCTTGATCTAGGAGTATGGGGAAAGCGGCATTGCCCATAGTCTTATATATATTGAATGGAAATGTTTTACTCATCATTTTTTATATTTATGCATATATTTTTTTGATTGTTTAATTTTTAATTTTTTTTCTTTATCAAATGTGGTGGTATATAAGATTATGATTAGAAGAACTCAATTTATTTAGGAACAAAAAAAAAATAAAAAAAGTATGGTGTGTATTAATGATGATTTAACAAAATTTATATATCATGTGCTCGTTTTCTTAAACCTATCCTAGGATCTTTTTAGAAAGGCTTTGCGAGTTATGTTTATAACTTTTATATATTCTTCATTTTAAAATTTAAAAGTCGTCTTCCGGCCCAATTACAGTGGGCTTACAAAATGAGGCTTAAACAATAGGGAAAAAAAAAGGCCCATTTACGGAAACGGGTTTAGAACGGAGAGTTTGAGCTGACGCCATCGCACGGTGACTTGGTCGGCTTACCTTTTAAAGTTTTAAACATCCATTTCTCGATTTTCAATCCCTTTTGGAGAGCCCACCCCTGCAAACAAGACCGCTGTGCTGCCTCTTCGCCACCAAAACCCCTGTTCTAGGGTTTGGGTTTCTCCTCCGATAGTTCGTCCATTTTTCCAGGGGTTTTACTTTCCACTTCTTTTCCCGGAGGTATTCTTTTGAAAGTATTTGCCGTGCAATAACGCGGAATTTGTATTTAAATCTAGATCTGTAAGCTGTACCAAATGGATATCTCGCAAGAGGAGGGAGGCCTGAAGCTGGGTTGGAACGCTAATGGTGGCTTCAAGAAGTTCAAGCAAGGTTAGTAGAGTTCTCTCTCTCTTCCTCTCCGGATTTTGACATATTTATCCGTTGGGTCTGGTTTTAACTTGTTATGCATGACATGCTCTTTATGGTTGCTTAGTAAGTAGCGGAAGCTTTGTATGTTGGCGTAATTGGAAAAATTCGGGAGCGTTGGGTAGTTTTTGTAGGGTTGGGTTCTCCTTTCCTTCCTGCGTTAGGCACTGCGATTTCTTCTGGTCCCTGTTAACTTTTACATTTTGTTTGTTTCATAATTCAAGTTACACAGGAACAATGGAATGTAGTGGTATTTAGGAAGTTGTCAGCTAGATTTTGCAGGATTTTAACTGTTTATTTAGCCTAACGGGTTTTCTAACATGTCGTAACTGTTTTTTGTATTTTGTAGTAAAGTAAGAAAAGCGGTAAGATTAGGTTTTTTTTACTTTTAAAGGCCAGAAAACCGATATAGCAAAATATTGAGCGTTCATAAGGAACTACTTAATCAATAATTGGAAAGATTGGTCATACTTTTTTAAAGGGGAAAAAAAAGACTACATAGTCGAGCTGCATGTGTTATTTTGGTTTCGCTTCTCATTATGAAATATTCTTTTTCTACCGATCAAAAAAATATTAAATTTTCTTTTTCTTAAAAAAAGTGATCTGGAAATAGGTAGGTATGTTTCTCTTGGTTATCTTTTACTTTCAAGATAGTAAAGTCAACACATTAAATTTTTTTATTGAATACGTGAACCAAAATAATTCTCTCTGGATTTCTTGGGCCTTACTTGTTGGAAGATTTTTTTATTTTATGTTTTTGTGAATGAAATCTACAGTATCAAAATTTTAATTGGTTTGAAATAGTCAAATTAATTGGACTAAGAATCCAAAGGAATATTAACTGAGAAAAAGTAACTAATTTTTTTGCAACAGAAATGGACTCAACTGGTGTAGGAAGCAAATCGAAGCCATGCACCAAGTTTTTCAGGTTCAAATCTTTTCTCATCTAAAATAAATTTTTGAGCTTAGTCCTATCATTTTCTAATGTTTATAAATTCTTGTAAGAATTGATTATGATTGTACAAGATAATAATTATTAACCTGCACTAATGAACTGGGCGTTCAGAACTTATACAGGTACATACCGTGCAGTCTAAAGAAAACTCCATGTAACGGAAATATTGGTGGTTATTAATGAAGTACAAAAGATAACCTTTTGCCAGAATAAATTTGGTATTGAGGATGTCACGTTGAGATTCGTTCTTCTTTTGTGTAATTGATTTATACTGTACCTTATACCTAAATTGACGACCAAGCGTCCCTATCAATCCAGTAAGATTTAATCTAATGGTATTGCTCCATATTTTAGTGATTTGGTATAGAAATTGAACCCAACATTCTCTCTGTATGATACATGTTAATGTGTTGGAGTCTGGTCATAGCATTCAGGTTATGTCAAAATACTATATCATTCCATGCTTAAACATTGAGGACACATTGTTGTAATTAGACAGGCTATGAAAAGATATGTGTGTGTGTCATACCAGTTTTGAGAATTTATGTATTTTTCGTTTTATCAATGAGAAGATAAAATTCCAGGGAAAAGAAAGAAAAAAGGGAAAAGAGGGAAGGAGGGGGGGGAAGTGGCTGTCCAATATATTGACTTTTCTTTCTTTTCAGTATAATTTATATGTCCTTTTATTTATATGAAGTTCTTGCAAGTTGTAGACAAACCCTTGTCGAATGAAGGATATGATTTAAGTTTGAAGGTTTTTTCTTGTATTAGTTGCTAGGCACGTTCTGTAGGTTATCTCTTGCATTTTTGTATTCCTTTTTAATGCATTTTCCCAAAGGTTTATTGTGGTTAGATTTGAATAATCGGTAGAATCAATGTCTTTCATTTTGTTATTTTCATTTTTGTGCGTTAATTATCAGAAAAGATCCACAAGGGTATTGGACAATGATAAGAAGTAGGTTCTTTTTTCTTCTTCAAAAAAGAAGAGAGAGGTGCGTTCTTTGGAGGAGGGCAAAGGGAAATACAGTTTAGGAAGAGTAGAGAGAAAATCATTGATGGGGGAACTAACTTTTTTTAATATGTAGGAGAAGTAAATACAATTTGGAGTTAAGGAAGGGGGATAGATTATATATATATATATATATGTAGGAAGGGGGATATATTTTAGCTTGTGGTTTATGAGATTTCCAACCCTTTTGGCTTCGAAGAAGGTTTTTTTGATGGCTTTCTAAGACTGGTCAAGCTTTTCTTTATGTGATATAACATCTTTTATTCTCGACCTCCTCAATTTTTGCCTGTCCTAAAAAGTCATGGGCTTGGGGATATGTTGGTCCTCCCAAGTCTAAGGTTCAAATTCCCTTGGGTGCAAACAATTTCTAGGGGCCATCAGATTGGGGGATTTTTTTCCTTGAATTGCCCGATGTGTACTTGCAGGACACTCCTTGTCAAGGGCCTGGGCATTCCTAGTATTAGTAGGGATGTTGTTCTTGGACACCCGAGGTCTAGGGCTAATAAAAAAAGGGCCTGATAAGACGGAAAATATGGCTTACAGTTTGCATAACTAAGGGTGAGCATGAATCACATGAATTGGTAATTGGTGGACATTGATGGTCTAATTGATGAGGTTGTTAGATGCATCCAGCCATTAAATTTGTACTGAGTAACCTAAGTAATCGACCAGGGACAATTGGTCATTTTTAGTTCAATTGATTAGTTGACTCACTAGATTTCCTCACATAATGGATCTCATTATAGATCACCTCATTCTCTTCAAATTGCCAGATCTATGTCCTCTAGACAGTTTGGCTCATAGATCATGACATCCCACTTACCATGTCAAGGGCCACGAGCATCAGATCCAGGCAAGCAGATGACTTGGAATGGATGTGAGGACATGGTGCTTAGTGAGGGAGTGGCTGTGTTTGTCATTGGCCATTGCACAGTTGTAGAGGGAGAGGACTAGAGCTATTAGAGTCAGGACTGCCTGGAGTTTTGGGTGAGGGGGCCTCTCAGATATGGTTTGGATTTCTAAATTCCACCATTGATTCACATGAGTTCCACGATTTATAACCAATGTCAGTTGGTTTTCCTTTGGTGTTAGGCAGGGGTGGCCATTATTTTGCTCACCCGTCACTAGGCCTGTTCATCCGGGTCGGGTTGTACCCGGCCCGGTTTTAAAATTTTATTTATTTCTTAACACTTTTTAATTTTTTTTTAAAAAAATAGTTAAGGAAATTTTAAATCCGGGTTCCGGATTTGGGAATCCGAGCAATGTGTATGGGATCCCACATTGCTTGGGAAGGAGAAGTTCTTGCTCTTTATAAGGTTCCAATGGGGCTCCAATTGTATCATTGACTAGTCCTTTTGAAGTATGGGCCATGTGGTTTGAGCCTTCCATTGGGGCGTTACATAGATACATTCTTCATTTTTTTGGGGGTGGGGGATGCAGAAGTAATCCTTTATTTTCTACTTTCTGGATACTGCTATTGGTCTTAGATCCAGTCCATTTGGCTCCCTGCCTGATGAAACCAAGCTAGATTCTTGTCTGATAATCTGCCGAGGAGAGGATGGTTATAAAGTGGGGTTTGTTTACATTTGAAGCATACAACCTTGGTGGATATAGAATATTTTAGGGAATTAAGTTCTGTAGCCTTACTTTTCATAGGTCCTTCCAAGGCAAGGTAAAATTCCAACAATTTAATTTGACAGCTCATGTAGCATGTAATTGCAACTAAACTTCTTGTTCTGTGAGCTTATAGGTGAGTGGTAGTTTTTGTTTGTATTTGTTTCATAATCCATAAATCCATTCATATGCGACAAATTGTACATTGTAGTGATGGTTTTTGTTCTTTATATTGCTTTTGGTACCCATTTTGTTATCAAGTATTTAGTGTGATCTGACAATATGTTTTGGATTGCAGTACTGCTGGCTGTCCCTTTGGTGAGAGTTGCCACTTCCTGCACTATGTTCCTGGCGGTTATAATGCCGTGGCCCAGATGATGAATTTGGCACCTGCTGTTCCTGCGGCATCTAGAAACATGGCGGGACCACCAACTCTCCAAAATGGCTCTGCCCCAACAGTTAAAACCCGAATGTGCAACAAGTATAATACTGCTGAAGGCTGTAAGTTTGGTGACAAATGCCATTTTGCTCATAATGAGTGGGAACTTGGTAAGTCTATTGCTCCATCCCATGATGATCCACGGGCCATGGGACCTAATCCCGGTCGCATGGGTGGTCGTATGGAGCCACCCCCGCCAGGCCCTGCTGCTAGCTTTGGTGCTTCAGCTACAGCCAAAATCAGTGTTGATGCTTCCCTTGCTGGAGCAATAATTGGGAAGGGTGGTGTGAATTCCAAGCAGATATGTCGCCAGACAGGAGCCAAGCTTTCAATTCGAGAACACGAGTCTGATCCCAATCTCAGGAACATCGAACTTGAGGGAACTTTTGAACAGATAAAGGAGGCAAGTGCCATGGTGAGACAGCTAATCGTGACTGTTTCGGTGTCCGGCCCTCCAAAAACCCATGGAATGCCTGGAGCGGCAGCTCCAACAGGAAGCAACTTTAAGACAAAACTGTGTGAGAATTTTAGTAAAGGATCGTGCACCTTTGGAGAAAGATGTCACTTTGCTCATGGTGCTGCTGAACTGCGGAAATCAGTGATTTGAAGACTGGTTTTCCCTTAATTAGTTCATCGCACAAGTTGCCATGCAGTCTTGTTTCAGTGAGGAAGGTATGTTTTGGATTGTCTCCAATGCAATACAAAGCAGTGGATTGATGAGATTATGACATCCGAGTTTTTGGAATTCTTGTTTGTTTCAAAGAGCTATTCTTAGCTTTCTTAACCATAATTTAGCTTCTAAAAGTAGATGTTTTTTTTACTTTTTTCTGATTGCATTTTGCTAATGTGCTTTAACTTGGCGTTTTGGTTTTTTATCTGCCTTGCCAAGACGTACCTTGAATTTGGTTAAACTTGAGAATGAACCCTGAGTTATTAAAATTTCCCTTAGCTTGTTTCTCTTTAAAATACTGTGCGGTTAAAAAACAAGTCATTATCACTTCTTTAGGTCATGGCCCCCTCTCCTCTCGCAATAACTATTTGGACTTTATAGACTTATAATTCATGAATAATCCTCCAGTTTATGATGATGAATCGAGAACCCTTTTGGACATTGTAATTTCGTGTTGTATGGAGGGATGATTGTGTCAAAACTAAAGAGTTTATAGATGATTATAAATTTGACTATAGGGAGAGTAGGGATTTGTGTAGTTTTCCCAATCTTTTTCAAATATTCTTCGCATATATTAGGTACTGGGACATTGTCAAAGGATTACATTTAGCAGTCGAGACAAGCATCATGAATGGGCGGTGGTTTCGTAGAAATTTATGAGGGACAATATTAGTTTTGCACGACACTGAAAGAAATGCTTGTTTTTACGTAATAAACCTTACATGGTTTCAACTTTTTAGCATGCAGGTTTTTATGTGATCTATCATATTGTAAACCTTTTTATTGCAAAGTAAATATAATATATTATATTAAGTCACGTCCGGACATATTACTTCTCTTATTTAAGATTTATGTATGTATCATTTATTGGACACGACTGCTAAAATGCGATATATTCTGTACGATAATGATTTATGTTTGTTAATGATTATAAAAGTCTCAATGCTAAATATAGTCTTTATTTTGAGATTGTAATACTGAATACAAGTTTAATATAAAAAAGTTTTGAAATTATAATTATATTCTTTTTAAAATAATAATATTATTTTTTACTCTCATTTATTAATAGGACTGCAATATAATCTTCTAGTAAGATTGCAACAAAAATTTCTTTTTTTTTTAATTTAAATTAAAATTAAAAATATCAATTTGATCGTTTGTGGTGCATATGTATTGCAAAAATGATAGTTGTTCAAGGATGCAAATTATTAAATTTTAAAATATTTAAATTAAGATTTAACCCGACTTACGTGAACCACAACGTTAACCGTTAGTATATATTGGATCCTTTCCGTACCATTAACTAGCTTTTTAAGTAATATGTTTGCCAACTTTGAGTAATTTGAAAAAGAGAGAGATGGAAGATTTTTGCTCTGAGGAAACGATAACACATGCTCTAATTTTTTGCCCTCATGTGCAAAATGTTTGGCAAAAAATCCTTCCGATAATGCAGCAGATCCAAGGGGAACCGAATTTCATGGATGTGGTGCATTTTGCTCTTCTCCATGGTTCAACATCAGATTTTACTTTGTTCTTTCTCATTAGTTGGAGTTTATGGTTTAGACGTCATAGAATGTAAATGATAAGATTTTTAGTGGATCCTATTAATCATGCTTTGTCTATCCAGAAGTGTTAAATGATGTGAGGGAGGCTATTCCTAATGAGCAGAGGCATTTGGGGAAGTGGCAGGTACCTAGAGAGGGCTTCCTAAAATTAAATGTGGATGGGGCCATTTTTCCTGATAAGAGCAAAGCTGGAGTTGGCTTGATTTTAAGAGATGGGGCTGGAAAGTCTATTATGGTAGTCCGTAAAATTTAAAATGATGTTAATGGAGCTGAAATGGCTGAATTATTGGCAGTTTTTAAGAGGGTTATAGTTTTGCATTCCTCTTGGCATTCCAAAACTAATTATTGAATCCGACTATTTGTTGTTAGTGCAGGAGCTACAATCTGAACCGGTTTCATCATTTGAATGGTAATTTGATTCAAGATGCTAAAGAGATAATGAAGCGTTTCCAAAGATTATTATTCAACATATACCTAAAGAAGGAAATGGAGAAGCTCACTGTTTAGCTCGATTTACTTGTAATGTTTTAGACATTCAAATGTGGTGGGATAATATCTCAACTTTTATTGATCAAGTTCTTTGGTTTGATCAATGTGCTTTGTAAGGCTCTTTCTATTAATGGAAGTTCTTTTATTGAAAAAAAAAAAAAAACTAGCTTTTTAAGTTTACCAAATTACCAATAGAGTAATTCAACCCTTCCACATATATAGTTAGACATCTAGAACACGTAAAAATTAAAATTATAAACCAAAACCTATTATATGGCTAGCCTACGTTATCTTAACAAGTACATGTGTCAACCTGTTTGTTAGTAGAGGGCTCCTAGCTAGGGTTTGAATTTTCAAAACAAAATAATAATAATAATAATAATAATAATAATAATAATAATCATTATTTGTGATTAAGAAATTAGGTTTAACTCATTAAAATCTTGACGGAAAATACTATTTCTCTCGCTTCCTGTCATTCCGATTCCTATTCTATTTTCAATATTTTTTTTTTGTAGTTTTTTTTATATAATTTATATATTTTTATATGATTTTTTTAACATCTTAAAATATTTTTTAAAAATATAAAAAAAATCATAATATTATTTTAAAATATTTACTTAAAAATTATATAAAAAAAACTTAAAAAAAAAATATTGAAAATGGAATGGGAATCGAGATGGATTCTATCGAGACGAGTAGCAGCTTTCAATCTTGACATAATTTCTTCTCATTTAAGTTTTTTATTCATTAAAATCAGGATATATAGCAGGACTCATATTATTGATATGATAAACATTGATATACTTGTACATCTTTCATAAAAAAAAACAATTGACTAGTCTTATTCACATTAATCACACGATACATATAATACTATTCAATTTTAGAATTTCACGCGTGATTAAATTTTCTTGGTGGGGGTCGGGGTAGAGGTAGTTTATAGTTGGGAGATTCTAGAGCCACAACTAGCCATGGGACCCGTTTTGGGTCCCGCTAGTTATAATTTGCATTTTTGTATTTTCTTTACATATTTTTTATAACTTTTAAATATTTGTTTTAAAAAATATTATAATATTATTAAATAATATTTATTTAATCAATAAATCAAAAGAAAAAAAAATGGAAAAGCGAGATTTGAAGAAGAACTCAATTAATGATATGATCTTTCTCATTTTCCTTACTAGTTAGGCCAAAGATTACGCAATGAAACCTAATAATATTTAATGGCCTCTCATTGTAGTTGAAACTTAGAATTATGCGATTTTCTTAGCTTTCAATATCAGACAGTAAAATAGCTGATGTTTTGGGTGATTTTTGTCACCATCAATAATTATTTTCATTTGCATTCGTCTTAATCATAAAAGTAATGATATACTTATAATTTTTTTATTAAATAATTAATAAAATCATATCACTTCATTAAAAATATATTTTTAATATTATAAAATTATCTTCTATTTATTATAAAAAAAATTAAATATAATCAATCTGATACATCGAAAAAAAAAAAACCAGTAATTTTATATCAATTTAGGCCCCGCTTGAATTCGGAGATGAGATGAGTTGAGATGAATTTAGTTTATTTATTAATATTATTATTATTTTAGGATTTGAAAAAGGTGTGTTGTGATTTGAAAAATGTGTATTGGAATTTGAAAAAGATGTATAGGAATTTGTGTTTTATATAAAAAAAATTATAAAAATATAATAATAAAATAAAGATGAATTGAGATGAGTTGAGCTTATGTTCAAATATAAATGGAGTCTTATTGTACTTACTACTGTCAAAATGTAATAACAAAGAAAACAAAAAAAAAAAAACGAAATTAATGATTGCCACGTGTGCGAAATATTCAAATTACAGAGAATTGAACACCAGAGAGAGAGAGGGAGAGAGAGGGAAATTAGAAAGCTTAAATACAAAGGCATGGTTGAAGACCGGCCTAAAGACCATTGGCGGCTATTCCTATCCATCGGCTAGCGTTTCCGTTCAGAGAGAGAGAGAGAGAGCGCATAAAGTGGGGAGAAAGATTCATTAAGTTCTGGGAGCTTCTCTATTTTCCGGCAAGTATTTTTGTGCCTTAATTTCCTAATGTTTATATATTACTTTCTCTCTGGTTTGTTTCGTGAATGTTCTCTCCCTGTTTCCTTTTTCTTTCTGTTACACACATGATTCAGTACGTGCTTTGTGATCGAATATTGTCGAAAATCGTTTGCCAATCGGAGCTGGAGTTTTTCCTCTCGAGACTTGCGGTATATATGCTTTTGAATATTTTATTCTTAAAGATCTAGTTGTAAAAGGCCAGTTTATGTTCCTAAAACCTCTCCAAGTTTGAGATCTTTAACCTGATCAACTAGCCTTATCATTTTTCTGCTTCCTTAAATTTGCACATCCTGGTTCAAGAAATGCTCTTAATTAGCTTGAGCTCAGGCAAAGAATGCGTGCATTATCGTATTAAAATTGGAGTCGTTTTCATTTTTTATCTAATTTTAAGGCTCGGCTTTTAGAATCTCAAACCTTCATGATTCATGTTGTAGTTTTTCCAGCCTTTTATGGCCATGTATTTATTTCATTTATATTCTTTGCGGTTAAATTTTCGTTTTCTTTTTGTTTTGTTTAATGCTTTGGATCCGAGAAAAGAAATCCGTCGATTTGCTTTGTATATCAGTTTTTTCTTTTTTTCTTAAATTGTTTCAATCGAGCTTGCTGCTTAATTTATAAAATCCGTGGGGGATTTTTTTATTTTTTTAGCATGAAACGCGTCGCATCATTCTTCCTCCTTACTCGTCTCTTTCTTCCCGGCGAAATTTCTCTCGACCTATTATTTTCTAAACATCTTTCTTTCTAGTCTTCTTTATTCGGGTATGAAGGATGGACGTCTTTCATTTTCACCAAACACCAATTCTTCAGTCGTTGCGAAGTTACTGGCACACCGCCGAAGTTGCAGATGTCCTTACACTTCGACAAAACGAAATAATTAAGCAAAGGAAAAAAAAACGTCGATGTCCAGTCAAGTTTTAGGATGAATATTCCGAAATAAGTACACACGTTTTTGTGAATACAATTGCTTTCGTGCGCTTTTAAAACAAAAGATAAAAAAAATTGTGGTAGTTAATGGAAGCGTAAAAGCCGGTATATTTCAAGAATAATGTTACGTGTAATCGTGTGGAGTTGTAAATAACAAACAGTTAATTTAAAAAAAAAATTAACTTTTTTCAAAACTTATTTTTACTATTTTTAATTCATTTTATATTTTCAATTAATCTTAATTATTTATTTTATTATTATTTAAAACTTATCTCATCTCTAAATCTAATTAAGACTAATATTACATATAATTAATATTACGTACTCATATTTGCATATATGTTTATTTTTATTTATTGTTTTCAGATTTTTTTATTTAAATTTAAGTATTTTATTAAGTCAATCTTTTCACTTTAATATTAGTGTATATATGCTCAATATTGATTGTATTTAAAATTTTTCTTGATAGAAAAGGGTGCACGGATTAAGATTTTTTTATTGATTTAAATATATATATATTTTAGTTTGAAGAAATATAATATATGACTGATTATATATAGTATTATCTTATGTTATTTATACGTAGGGTTTAGGTGTAGTTTAGATATATAATAATTTTTTCAAATTTTTATATGAAATATAATAAATATATTTTTAAAAAGTATTAAAATAATAATATTATTAAAAAATAATATTTTATTTAATTTTTAACTTTTATATCAAATTATTTAATTTATCTCACTGTCTAAACAAAAACTATTAATATTTTGAGTGTTAGGAAGTTTAGGGTATATAGCGTGAAGTGTAAAAAAGATGAGTAATACTAAACAGAAACTGCACATTCTGCACATTAAATTTTTTTAAGTATAAAATAAAAAAAGAGTAAAAAAGTAAAATTATATTTTTAAGTAGTTGTATTGGAAATTTGGATGTGCATTCTATTTAGAATGTTTCAAAAAAGATTGCCTACTTGATCAGTTTGGATTTATAAATAAGATGAGGTGAATTTATATGAGTTTATTTTTTAATATTGTTATTATTTTTAAATTTTAAAAAGTTGTTTTGAGAATTAAAAAAATTATATTAAAATTAAAAAAAATTGTATTAAAATTTATATTTTTATATAAAAATATAAAAAAATATAATAATAAATTTAAAATAAATTGAGATGGAGGAGCCCACCCACAAAATACAAACGGGGCTCAATCTTTCGTATGAATCCAGTGGAGTGTCCGTGTGACCCATCTTCTGGTGTTCCCAGCACCCGCAAAATTTACGCCTGAAACGAAGAGTCGCTTGACTAGGTACAGGGAAAACTTCTTTTTCTTTCTACGACGTGGTCCAATTTTCCCTAAAAGAAAAGGCGTAGGCACGAAATTGTCGAAGTTAAGATTGTATAACTATCATTTGCACTTAGGCATGTACTTTTTTTAATTTAATATTTTAGATACAAAGAATCATATAAAAGTAAATGTGTAAATTAATGTGATTTTATTTAGTATGTTAAATTATAAATTATTTTTATTATAAAATAAATCTAAAAAATCTCATGACATCATATGATTAGTTTATAAATTTACTATTATGTGATTTCTTTATATATTTAACAGTTAAGCTCTTTGATTTATATTTTAATTTCATGAGCACTAATAAAAAAATATTATGTACAAGTTTGGGGGCAGTAATGTTTGGGGCAATAACTTTTTTATTTTTATTTTTGTCTCTCTTGAGTTGTCTATTTATCAATTTGCTTTTGTAAAATCTTAGACCAATTAGCATTTCTCGTGTTATATATTAGATATCACATGCTATTTCTCAGTACTGATCTTTGTTTGCAGGTTGAAGAACGATAGGTGCTGTTGGTCCAATGGCAGCTCCCCCGACTCCCAAAAAGTCTGTTCAACCCGACACGTCGCTGAAGCGAGTTCCCCACACAAAGCCCCCATTTACACTCAGCCAGATAAAGAAAGCCATCCCACCCCATTGTTTCCAGCGTTCAGTCCTCCGTTCTTTCTCCTACGTTGTTTACGACCTCGCATTAGCCTCTCTCTTCCTCTACATTGCCACCAATTACGTCCACCACCTTCCTCGTCAATTTCCCTCATACTTCGCTTGGCCAATCTATTGGATTTTCCAAGGTTGCGTCCTCACTGGCCTCTGGGTCATAGCTCACGAGTGTGGTCACCATGCCTTCAGTAACTACCAATGGCTCGATGACTTGGTTGGCTTCATCCTCCACTCCGGTCTTCTTGTCCCTTACTTCTCCTGGAAATACAGCCATGGCCGCCATCATTCTAATACAGGTTCCCTTGAGCGGGATGAAGTCTTTGTTCCGAAGAAAAAATCCAGCATTCAATGGTACTCCAAATACCTTAACAATCCACCAGGCCGAGCTCTCACACTTGCCATCACGCTTATTCTCGGCTGGCCCCTGTACCTCACATTTAACGTTTCCGGCAGGCCCTATGATCAGTTCGCAAGCCATTATGACCCTTATGGCCCCATCTACTCCGATCGCCAGCGACTCCAGATATACATTTCCGATGCCGGCGTTCTCGCCATCTTTTACGGGCTTTACCGCCTTGCCTTGGCGAAAGGACTGGCTTGGGTTCTATGTATTTACGGAGGACCATTGGTGGTGGTGAATGGGTTCTTGGTGCTGATCACGTTTTTGCAGCACACTCACCCTTCGTTGCCCCATTATGATTCCTCCGAATGGGACTGGTTGAAAGGAGCTTTGTCAACAGTTGACAGGGATTATGGAATCTTGAACAAGATTTTCCACAACATCACAGATACTCATGTGGCGCACCACTTGTTCTCGACAATGCCGCATTATCATGCAATGGAGGCCACCAAAGCAATAAAACCTATTTTGGGAGATTATTATCAGTTTGACGGGACACCAATTTATAAGGCAATGTGGAGGGAGGCAAAGGAGTGCATTTATGTTGAGCCGGATGAAGTTGGCACTCGGAGCAAAGGTGTCTTCTGGTACGCCAATAATCTGTAGTACGTACTAGTACTACTACTCATTAGACCTGTCTATTATATATTAGCTAAATTTTATTTATAGGTATAATCCAAGTTGTATGCTTACTGCGAATTAGACCTGCATGTAGTCCTATGTAAATTCCAAATGCCTTTGTTGAGCCCCAACCCACTAATAACCTTAATCACGGTTGAAACGAAGACATCATATGCGTCATGTTTTGCGTTCTTCTGATCTCATAAATAGTATTGTTTCTAGCTTGAATAATGAGAAGAAAGCAATATTTAAGCATATTTGTAACCTAGCTATTAATTGGAACATCTTGAGACTTGATATGATATATAATCGCTATAGCTTGAGCCTTGACAAATACTGATTCATAACCTCTACCTTTTGAAGCATATATGCTTGCGCTTTCTCTCCTGATCTCCGGGGCGGTTCGATAGATTAGAGACTTAAAGCTAAAATTTTGGTTGAAGCGTTTTTTTTATTAAATAAAAGTTAAATAAATTTATTTTTATATTAATTTTTACATTTAATTTTTATTTAAAAATAATTTCTATTATATGCCAAGTAAATTACTACTTAAAATTTTATACTACCTTTTCAACTAATATTTTTAAATAAATATATATATTTTTTTAAAATTCTACTTTAAACTTTTTATAAGGGACTTTTTTTTTTTATTAAAGGGCTTTAAGCAATTACCTAATTAACCTAATGAAAGAGCCAGCTCTGCTGATCTCCTATCTTCGTCACTAGAACCAACAATTAGACCGCGCGCCAATATATACTTTGATACGGGTTTTGATATATATATATATATATATATTATATATATATATATTTAATTTCTCTCTCTCCCCCGGCCCCCACCCTGGCCTCCCTTCTTCCCCTTCTCTTTCCTTTTCCTCCAGTATGCATGGACTTTTGATCTAGCATGGAGAATGCAAGACATTAGAAAGAAAAAAAAAAAAAAGATAAAGAAAATGCTGTCTTGAAATGTTTTATTGGTGATGAATAATTTTACATGCAACTATGAGTACTAAAATATCGCATAATCACTTTAAAAAAGAGTAAGAATCTACTATTAAAAATTTAGTTTTTTTTTAATGTTGATCCCATATTTCATTTATTTATTTTTTTAAAACGATTACGTAACGGTTATTCAATTTATGGTTACATAAATATTTTTTAGCCGACTTAGCCCGTTTGTATGTGATTTTTTCTTATCATCACAATTATTTCGAATTTTTAATAAAATATAATAAATGATTTAATTTTTTTAACTCTTAAAAAATATATATATTTTATTTAATTTTTAACCTCCATCTAAAATATTTTTATTCCATCTTATTATAAAAATAAGATCTAAAATGACCAGCCCATGGCTGACCACTACAAGTAACAAACCGTAGGGCTACTAAACCGAGGTCAGAGTGTGACAAGCTGGCCTGCATATTCTTGGTGTTGTAGGGCTTTCTTTGTACAAAAACCTGGCCTAGTCCAGTCAAGTGACCTGGTGGCCCTTATCATACCGTGAAAACCAACCGTCGAAGCCATGCATTTATTTATTTATTTTTAGAAATGAGGGGAGTAGCACCGGGTTTTAGTAAGCACAGTAGTCGTTAGCCACATTCAGTGGCTTCTCCCTCATATGAAAAATGTCGTAAACAGTATACGATATTGTTTTATGTAAAAAGAGTATTTGCGTGCTGGCCAGTACCTATCTGCGTGCTGGCTACTACCCAACATTACTCATTTATTTGTCGTTTACTGCATTAATAAAACATAAAGCAGGTACAAAGTTACTATATACAATTACAAAGCCATACATTCTATTCTGTTATCATTAATTATCAAGACGGCCTTTTAATTCTTTATTATAAGAGCATTCATCTACTAATTAAAATTTAACTAAACTTTAGTTTGAAATTTTACTTTTACAAATTTTAACTAATTATTTTTTATTATACTAAATAACAGATTCAACAAATCTATAATTATTTTATTAAAATATTAATTTCTAACTTCTCATTTATTTTAATTCTAATTCTAATTTGAATATTAGTTTATTAGAACACTCACTAGCTATCTTATTTATTTAGTTATAATTTGGGTAAAGATGTCAAAAACAAGTTACAAATATGGAGAGTGAGGAGAGAAAAAATTAAATTTATTTTAACTTTATTGAGTCCATTGAAACTTTTTTTGATATATTTTAGCCAAATTTTGACTAAACATATAAGATAAAATAGCTAGTAGATTATAAATGCTCTAAGTAGTCTACCCTAAGAAAGTATTCAGAAATAATCCTATAAATTGAGATGGATGGTTTTATGTAATTTATTAAATTTGCTTTACAATAGAAGTACTTTACAATGTAATGAATCACGTAAAACCATATTAATTTATAAAATTATTTTTGTATAATCTATTTATAATTAAACTATTTTTAAAAAAAAAATTAGATTAGACTTGTTTATTTAAAACTTATAATTAGCCATCCAAACATGTCAAAATCAGATCATTTTAAAACATGTTATACAGTTCTCTGATCCAACTTGTGTGATTTTAATTAAATAGTGCCGATTTAAAGTTTTCACCTAATACCACAAGGTTTTTGAATAAGTATTTAAGAAACTCAATTTGACTAATTAAAGATATCATTGCCTATATAGACACTATTATGAGGGGCTGAACTGATCTTAACTATCCTCTACTATATTTTATTTCTTTAGAACAATTAAAGATTGCTTTTCACATCCTTTTTTTTATACCTTTTGAGGAAAACTGATGTTACAGTACATATTGTGTAATTAAAAGCAAATTACTATAATGTCAAATGAAATCCATAAAAATTTCCAACTTGGTTGCAATGAGTGGCACTTGGTATACAATGATTGGCAGTTTTTAGTTGACCCAAAATAAAGTGAATATAGACAACCAGTTTTTAGTTGACCCAAAATAAACTTGGTTAGGATACCATCATCCAGGTACGATCTATGCACATCTCTTTACCCCACCCAACGCCAAAGTTACATATCATACATATCCTCTTTACCCCACCCAACGCCAAAGTTACATATCATATATATTCTCTTACACTCTTAAATAATTGTTTGCAGGTTGAAGAACGATGGGTTCCGGTGGTCGAATGGAAACTCCCCCGGCTCCTAACAAGTCTGATCAATCCGCCGGCAGGCCGCCAAAGCGATTTCCACACACAAAGCCGCCATTTACACTGAGCCAGATAAAGAAAGCCATCCCACCTCATTGTTTCCGTCGTTCTGTACTCTGCTCTTTTTCCTACATTGTTTACGACCTCGCACTATCCTCTCTCTTCCTCTACATTGCCACCAAATATTACTTGATCCACCACCTTCCTCATCATCAACTTCTCTCATACGTGGCATGGCCAATCTATTGGATTTCCCAAGGTTGTGTCCTCACCGGCCTTTGGGTTATAGCTCACGAGTGTGGCCACCATGCCTTCAGTAACTACCAATGGCTTGATGACTTTGTCGGCTTCATCCTCCACTCCAGTCTTCTTGTCCCTTACTTCTCCTGGAAATACAGCCATGGCCGCCATCATTC
Organism: Platycarya longipes; assembly: GCA_036559045.1. Taxonomy (NCBI): domain Eukaryota; kingdom Viridiplantae; phylum Streptophyta; class Magnoliopsida; order Fagales; family Juglandaceae; genus Platycarya; species Platycarya longipes. Next base: position 13,917,291 of record CM071799.1, on the reverse strand, counting down.
TAATACAGGTTCCCTTGAGCGGGATGAAGTCTTTGTTCCGAAGAAAAAATCCAGCATTCAATGGTACTCCAAATACCTTAACAATCCACCAGGCCGAGCTCTCACACTTGCCATCACACTTATTCTCGGCTGGCCTCTGTACCTCACATTTAACGTTTCCGGCAGGCCCTATGATCAGTTCGCAAGCCATTATGACCCTTATGGCCCCATCTACTCTGATCGCCAGCGACTCCAGATATACATTTCCGATGCCGGTGTTCTCGCCATCTTTTATGGGCTTTACCGCCTTGCCATGGCGAAAGGACTGGCTTGGGTTCTATGTATTTACGGAGGACCATTGGTGGTGGTGAATGGGTTCTTGGTGCTGATCACGTTTTTGCAGCACACTCACCCTTCGTTGCCCCATTATGATTCCTCCGAATGGGACTGGTTGAAAGGAGCTTTGTCAACAGTTGACAGGGATTATGGAATCTTGAACAAGATTTTCCACAACATCACAGATACTCATGTGGCGCACCACTTGTTCTCGACAATGCCGCATTATCATGCAGTGGAGGCCACCAAGGCAATAAAACCTATTTTGGGAGACTATTATCAGTTTGATGGGACACCAATTTATAAGGCAATGTGGAGGGAGGCAAAGGAGTGCATTTATGTTGAAAATGAACCAGATGAAGGTGGTGCACAGAGCAAAGGTGTCTTTTGGTATGCCAATAAGCTGTAGCACTAGTACGTTCATTGGAACTGCCTATTAATGTATATTAGCTTAATTTCCAAATGTCTTTGTTTGATATCCGGCCCCCTAATAGCCTTAATTAATCATGGTCGAAACGAAGACATGATATGCTTCATGTTTACGTTCTTCTGGTCTCATAAATAAATTAATAATACTGTTTATTGAATAATGATAAGAAATAATATTCAAGGACATTTATTTGTATCCTAGCTATTTGGAACAACTTCAAACTTGCAGATACGATATAATATGATATATATATATATATATAATATATATATATATATATATATATATCTATGAAACCTTGAGGCGCGCTTGAGAATCAACTCAGAATATTTATCTTTTGAAGTGTATAATGCTCGATCGTGGGCGCTCTCCCCAAATCTCCTAATTTCACAATTAGACCACCTTTTTTAGAAGGGTTTTGATTAGGGGATGCTGGAGTGCGATCGGATTGTACCTTAACGTTTTTGCAGTTCATTTTCTCCCTCTCCTAAACTCCTATAATTAATATAAAAATATAATAAAAAATATAATAAAAAATACAAAAAATAAAATAAAATTTTCAAAACACAATAAAATAATAAAATGAAGAAAACATAATAAAAAATATAATAAAAAATAAAATAAATTTTTTTTTTTAAAAAAAATTTGGTCTTATCCAGCCCCCTCTGTCATAACCACTCGGAGTAAACCCAGGCAGGTAGAAATTAAACCTGGATAGGCAGAAAATATATGATACCCGCCTAAATCATTACAGATTCAAATTTTAATCCAGTTATCTATAATCGGATTTTTTTGGAAAACATTAACTTCACTTTTCACTCAAAACTTCAGCAACATGCTCTCTCTTCATCTCTCAACAATCAAGTTCTCAAATCAACAAAAGTTCGTTAGTCGTTTTAGTTGGGTTTGAAAACAAGAGTTTCTCAAATATTTTCAAATATTTATTATTATTTGTAATAATTTGGGGGGGGGAGGCGCCCACATGGGGCAGACCTCCTGCCTCCCCTACGTTACATGCAGGTAACGCATGGCTTAAAGCCATGCGTTACGTAGCATGTAACGTAAAACGCATGGCATTTATGCCATGCGTTTTACATGTTTTTATGGCTGGCCTTTAAGGCCAGCCGTGTAGGGGGACTATATATAGCCCCCCTCCTTTTGGTTCTGGGAACTAATCTGAAAAAGAAAAAATCTCTCTCTCATTTGTTCTCTCTTGAAATAGTTTTTAGGCTGTGGATTGTTAAGTGTTATTCTAGTTTTATAACTACGTAGTACACTTCACCACTAAGAGAAAACGTTTGTTTTTGTCGTGCTGGAAAAACTTGTGGAGCAATTCTTTAAGCTAAGCCTAAGGTACTTTCCGCTGCAATTTTTTTTAACATTGCGCGGGAATTAGGTTAGAAATTTAATAATTGGATATTGTGGCAAAAGAGATGATTCTGAAGCCTAGCGATTTTTCGATCTTGCGACATGTCTAAATTATTTTTTTTCTAGCTTGAATGGACGCGGCAGATGGTACTTTCCGCTGCAATTTTTTTTAACATTGGTATCAGAGCAGTCGTAATTGCTTCCAGTTTTTTTTTATTTTGCATATGCATGCAAATTATAAATGTGCCATTTTTTTAATACTGCTGCATTTAAAAAAAAAAAAAAAAAATATTTTTTGGCCGAAGCCGGTGCAGTGGTGCAGCGTGCACCACCTGAGCGCGGTGGTGCAGCGCGCACCACCTGAGCGTGGTGGTGCAGCGCGCACCACCTGAGCGTGGTAGTGCAGCGCGCACCGTAGGGTGCTGCGCAGCACCCCTGAAATGGTGCTGTGCGCACCACGGTGCCGCATGCACCGTCTGGAGCCCACGGTGCATGGTGCACCGTGGGGCACCCAGCGGTGCTGCGCTCACCAGGACGGTGCTGCGCGCACCAGAGGGGTGCTGCCAGCACCACCGTGGTGCTGCGCGCACCAGTAAGGTGCTGCGCGCACCACCCAGGTGCTGCAAGCACCTCCCTAGGTGCTGCGGCAGCACCCAGCCTCCTCCGGAGGTTGTTTCCGGTGATGGGGCGGCAGTTTCCGGCGATGGGCAGCGGCCTGGGGCGCTGTTCTTGGTTTCTGGAAATTGGGCACTGTTCACGTGAACAGTGCCCTGGCCGAAGGTTGAAGAAGGCAGCTGAAGGTAATAGGGCCGGGCTTGGGCCTTGCGGCCCATGTGTTTTTTAAATCCGGTTTTTGGGCTGGGTTTTTATACGGCCCAGCCCCAATTCTTTAAAAAAAAAAAAAAGTGGCCTGGTTTAGTCTGGCCGTGGGTTTCGAACCCAGGCCAGATGCCAAATTCCTACGCCCCCCCACCACTTGACCGTGAGCATCTGCTGGTCTATGTATTTTTTTTTATATATATATATTTTAATAATGATTAAAAAAAAAATGGCATGTTTTAATATATGCTTAGATATATTTCCTGTTATAACATGTAATATTTTTATTTAATGCTTTAGATTAAATATGATTACATGTGGATATTTGATGATATTCATTTTTTTTATTGATAAATTACATGTGATATTATGTTTAATTTTTGGTTGATTAAATGTGATAACATGTATGTATACAACATGTGAATGTGTTATTATTTTATATATAAATGTTAGGCTTGTATGATTAGACATTAGCCTTTATTTATTCTAGTGATAAAATAGGAAATTCCCACTAAGTAGTCTTAGTTAGAGTTGTCAGTGTAGATTGATAGGCTGAAAAAATTGCAGTGACCCCAGTAAGAACTGTAAATGCACTGTATAGTGACAACACCATGGTAGCCCCAATAAGAACTGTAAATGCACTGATGGAATAAGAAAAATGGACTGTAATGGTCTTATATGAACCATCTTTGTAGACTGGCCCAACAGGCTGCTGTGGTTGTTGAAGCTGTCTTTGTAGACTGGCCCAACAGGTTATTGCGATTTTAGTAGGATCTGTCTCTACGCGTGACTAGGACTAGGTGACTACTTTTAGATAGTGGGAGTATGGTTGAGATTTATGATTAAATCTCCCATATTTTTTTTAAATTTGCGCGGGAATTAGGTTAGAAATTTAATAATTGGATATTGTGGCGCAAGAGATGATTCTGAAGCCTAGCGATTTTTCGATCTTGCGACATGTCTAAATTATTTTTTTTCTAGCTTGAATGGACGCGGCAGATTTCTTAGGTGTGTGTGTAATATCCCTCCTTTGCGTTTTGTAGTGAAATGGCATCCAAGAGTATTGTTGCCGATTTAAACAAAGGGGAGAAATTGGATGGGGAGAACTATGACATATGGCATCGCAAGATCCAATATGTCTTAGATGAGCAAGAAGTCGTAGAGGCCTTGTCTCACTCCCTGACTAAGCCCAAGGAAGGGGACTCAGAACAACACAAATTAGATGAATTAGCCTATTCTAAATGGGCTAAGAAAAATCGGTGCGCGCGCATAATAATGTTAAGCAGCATGCACAATGATCTAATGTGTGAGTTCGAGTCCTATGACACTGCCCAAAGCATGTGGGAGGCTTTGAAGTTGAAGTTTGGTGGAACTTCGGCCACTAGGTTACGTGGATTAACCATGAGGTTTGACTCCTATAAGATGCGCTCTGACCATACGATGAAGCAGCATCTTAGGGCTATGTCAACCATGATCCGCGAACTTAAGACGGCAGGAAACGACCTGACTGATGAACAACAAGTCCAGACAGTGATAAGATCACTACCAAGTTCTTGGGAGAACATGAGCCAGAATCTGACGCATAATGAGAATATAAAAAATTTTGATGATGTCTCGCGTCACTTAGAATTGGAGGCTGAGCGCCTAGAGGCCGCTAAGCCCAATCATTCGGCCTATGTGGCTAATTCTGGTTCACGCAAGGCTTCAAGGCCTAAGCGTTGGAAGTCCAAGAATGGGGTAGCTGCTGGACAAGTTAAGAAGGTGTCAGGAACTTCTCAGCGCAGCAAAAGGGGCAAGCGTGGGAAGAACAAGTCAAAATTAGAGTGTTACAACTGCGGAAAGAAAGGCCACTTCGCTCGTGACTGCACTGAGCCGAAGAAGGTATACTTTAACTTCTCTCGTATTGTTTTTGTAACTAGCCATGTGATGGTTGCTCACTCCTATCCTGTGTGGACTGTTGATTCAGGAGCGACCGAGCACATAGCGCGAGATAGAGTCGGATTTGTGGAATATCGCCGAATTCTAGCTGGGAGTCGTGATATCAAGGTGGGGAATGGAGCTAGCGTGGAGGTGCTAGGACTTGGTACCTACAAGCTGGACTTGCGGGGTGGCCGCACTCTTTTCCTCCACAATGTGCTATACGCTCCCGAAATCCGACGAAACTTACTTTCAGTTGTTACTCTATTAAAACTTGGTTTTCGAATTGTTTTTGAAAACAATAATGTTTCCTTTTATTTGGGCCATGTGTTTTATGGCAATGCTTTTCTGCAAGACGGTTTTATGATATTAGATTTGGTTTATTCTAATATAAATGAATCTATTGCTTTTCTTTCTTCATCTGTTGATAATTTGGATTCACATACATGGCATGCTAAGCTTGGCCATATAGGGCAAGATAGAATGACTCGGTTAGCTAGAGAAGGCCTGTTAGGCAATCTCGCTAGGGTCATCTTGCCCACATGTGAACATTGTCTTATGGGAAAAGCTAAGAGAAAACCGTTTGGAAAATCCACTAGGGCATCTTTTCCACTGCAATTAGTCCACTCAGACATCTGTGGTCCAATGAGTGTGAGGGCAAGACACGGGGGTGTCTACTTCATCACTTTTATAGATGATTTTTCACGTTATGGTCATGTCTACTTAATCTCCCATAAGTCTGAAGCATTGGAGTGCTTTAGACGATATCTAAGAATGGTTGAGAATCAGTTAGACAAGAGTTTAAAAACTCTAAGAACTGACCGAGGACGAGAATATCTCTCTGAGCAATTTAAAAGGCTCTGTGATGAAAAAGGAATCAAAAGACAGTTAACGATGCTGAGTACGCCGCAACAAAATGGCGTGGCGGAAAGGAGAAATCGTACACTGCTTGAGATGGTTTGGTCAATGATGGCGAAAGCAAACCTACCAATTTCTTTTTGGGGGGATGCACTTTTGACTGCTGCCTACATTCTTAACAGAGTGCCCTCCAAATCAGTAACTTCCACCCCATATGAACTATGGACCGGCGAGAAACCCAATTTGAGTAACTTGCGGCCATGGGGTTCAACGGGTTTTGTTCATGATCTTTCTCATAAATATGGGAAATTAGGCCCTAGAGGGAAGAAGTGTATCTTCATAAGGTATTCAGAACACTCTAAAGGGTATGTGTTAATAGGTGAACAAACTGATGGAAGTATGACTGAAATTGAATCACGAGATGTGGACTTCATTGAAAATGAATTTCCAAGTAGAGGTGAGGTTGATAGGAGTTTAGAACTTCATGAGATTATAGAACAAGAAGAAAGTGCTCCAAGGAATTTAGTTGAGAATGAGGAAGAAATTCTTCAAGCTCCTACAAATAAGGAATTAAATCCGAGTGGGAGCACACCACTTGTCAATCAATCACAACAACCTCAGCCGCGTAGAAGCACACATGAAAGTATTCCCCGTCGTCGTTTTGAGATTGAAGGGGAAGCTTTTATGGTAGCTCCGTATGATGATGATGAGCCTAGGACAATTCATGAGGCTCTCTCATCTTCTACTAAAGATGAGTGGATGAAAGCTCTTAATGATGAAATTGAGTCTATGAAAACTAACCAGGTCTGGGATCTGGTTGATCTACCGACAGGGCGTAAACCTATTGGGAACAAATGGGTTCTTAAGATCAAACGCAAGTCGGATGGATCAATAGATAAGTACAAAGCTCGCTTAGTGGTGAAAGGATATACCCAACAGGAGGGTATAGACTATGAAGAAACTTTTTCACCAGTCGTGAGGTTTGCTTCAATTCGTTTGATTCTAGCTATAGTAGCAAACATGGATTTGGAACTCTACCAGATGGATGTTAAGACAGCATTTCTCAATGGAGAACTAGATGAGGAGATCTATATGGATCAACCAACGAGTTTTGTGGTCAAAGGTCAAGAGCGCAAAGTGTGCAAGCTCAAACGATCTATATATGGCCTAAAACAATCATCTAGGCAATGGTACCTCAGATTCCATCGAGCCATTCTTTCGAATGGGTTTACGATGATCACAGAGGACCATTGTGTCTATGTCAAAAGATCCAAGAAGAGTTTCATTATGTTGTCATTATATGTTGACGACATACTACTAGTTGGAAATGATAAAGGGTTGATAGTCGCCACAAAAGAGTGGTTATCCTTCAATTTTGAGATGAAGGATATGGGTGAGGCAGAATACATTCTGGGAGTTAAGATCTACAGAGATCGCTCAAAGAGAATATTGTGTTTGTCCCAACAGACTTACATAAAGAAAGTTCTCGAACGCTTCCTAATGAGTGAATGTAAACCCATTGACACCCCTGTCACAAAAAGCGAGAACTTATCTAAAGAGTTGTGTCCTAAGACTCAAAGAGAAAAGGAAAAGATGGCCCGTGTCCCTTATGCTAATGCTGTGGGAAGTCTGATGTACGCAATGATGTGTACTCGGCCTGACATATGCTATGCAGTTGGCTTAGTAAGTAGATTCCAATCTAACCCCGGACTGGCTCACTGGAAAGCAGTCAAGAGGATTATGCGATATCTGAAGGGAACCGCAGACTATGTGATGTGCTATCAAGGTTCAGATTTGCAGCTAAGAGGTTACAGCGATGCCGACTGGGGCAGTGACCTAGATGAGCGTAAATCAACCACTGGGTATGTCTTTCTGCTCAACAATGGCGCCATTACATGGAGCAGCAAGAAACAACCCTGCATAGCTCTATCGACCATGGAGGCAGAATATATAGCATGTTCTGCAGCGGTTCAAGAAACTGTTTGGTTAAGGAGGTTCCTCAAGCATTTAGACATTGGCACGGATACTTTAGATCCGGTGACAATATTCTGTGATAGCATGGCAGCTCTCGCATATGCTAAGGACTCAAAATATTATGGAAGAACCAAACACATAGATATCAGATATCACTACATAAGAGATATGGTAGCGCAAAAGGAAGTGGTTCTGAAACATCTTTCTACGAGTCGCATGGTTGCTGATCCCTTAACAAAGCCTATTGCACGAGATGTATATGAGGCTCATGTTAGGAATCTAGGACTACGTAGATTGTAAATGTAATTTGTATTTCAAATAACATTGAGATGTAACATTTCCTTTGGGATATTAATACAATATGATTCAGTTCTTGTCTTTATCGTATTGTCTTTTACTAATACACACACACAAGATATGTCAACAGGCTAAGATTGGCTCACTCACACGAGCAATCGCCTCTAGCGCTTAAGTAGCGAGAAGAGATGAGACATTGTGTCCCTAAGTACTTGTCCAAAGGGATAAGTTAGTTAACACAAAGATATGTCGCCTTAGTGGGAGCTAAGATGAGGTCTTCTCAGAAGACTGTGAATGGATTACCCACTATCCATGTAGCTTGAGATTAGCCAGATGCGAGATTCTCTTTGACGCCTTGGAGGCGTGCAAATAGAGAAACTTGAGTTAGATGCTTAATGAGCGCCTAGACTAAGATCTGTACGGTGTTGATATAGACATATGCTCTTTGAGAAAGAGAAATCCACCGTAGCATGTGTTTCATACTACATGTGCTTATTCGACCATATGAGTAAGTGAGTAAATGGTTCCCCTCTTTCTCACTGTGTGAGTCTCATTTTTAGGTGTCCTTTACTTTTGACTATGTCACAAGATAGAGGTTATAACGTCTGCTACTTTGGCATGCTGTCTATGGCCATGATTGATTCGGTCTAAAGAGGTATTGCTAGGAAAGCGGTTTAACCAAAGTTGAATGATATGAGTGCAAAAGGAAGATTTTTTCGATATCGTATATTCGATAGTGTTTGTTGACGTCAAACTATGACGCTGCATATTGGTAGCGGCTAAGGTTGTGAACACATTGAAATGATTTGGAAAAAGTCAAGCATTGTTCTGAGTTTATTAAACTCAAGAGGGTTCGAAAATACTTGACTTTGATGCGATCGAATAAGTCTAGGACATGACCATACACTTCGGGGATGTTACTATGCTGGTCTTCTCTGGGAGAGATTTGGTGTATGTACTCCCATTTTTCTGTAGATGTGCTTGGTGGTCGCACAGCCTATTTACTTGTGTGAATAAGATTGAGAACATTAGAGAGATGCAGACCTGGGGTCATGCCCACTGTGTGCGAGTGAGAGATGTAATAATTTGGGGGGGGAGGCGCCCACATGGGGCAGACCTCCTGCCTCCCCTACGTTACATGCAGGTAACGCATGGCTTAAAGCCATGCGTTACGTAGCATGTAACGTAAAACGCATGGCATTTATGCCATGCGTTTTACATGTTTTTATGGCTGGCCTTTAAGGCCAGCCGTGTAGGGGGACTATATATAGCCCCCCTCCTTTTGGTTCTGGGAACTAATCTAAAAAATAGTGAAAATCTCTCTCTCATTTGTTCTCTCTTGAAATAGTTTTTAGGCTGTGGATTGTTAAGTGTTACTCTAGTTTTATAACTACGTAGTACACTTCACCACTAAGAGAAAACGCTTGTTTTTGTTGTACTGGAGAAACTTGTGGAGCAATTCTTTAAGCTAAGCCTGAGGTACTTTCCGCTGCAATTTTTTTTAACAATATGAAATTTATAAATAATAAAATTTAATTTTTGAGTATTCTTAAAATATTTTTGTATGCTTCTTTGAAGAGGCAATGGCCCACTTTTTTCATAATGTGTTAAGTTATTTATACAACTTTATTTATAATAATAATTATAATTGCTTCTAGGCTTGTTTAAATAGAATATCTTGAAATCTATATGAATAATAGTAAAATAATTTGAATTAAGATATTTTTTATTTTTTTGATAAGAGAGAAAAAGTTGAATTTGAGAGTATCTAAAAATATTTGAGAACATTTATGTTCCTAAACAGCCTCTAAGAGTTTAAACTACATCTTGTAAAACTAGTTAGATTTGATAAAATACTATTTAAATTAAAAGATTTCTAATAAATATGAAGTTGATTATTAGTAGAAAATGTAAAATAAAATCTTAATCAATAAACTTTGCAAAGCGATTAAAATTATTTTTAAATAAAAATATAATGTAAAAGTTAAAATTAAAATTAAAATTATTCTATTTTATTTCTTAAAATAAAAAGGCCTCCAACTAATTTTTAGCCATAGGCCCTTCAAACTATTGAGCCAATCCTGTACCTATATATATACTAGATTAATAATGTTTATGTAATTGATATATATATATACACTGTAATACACACATATATATAGAAAGGAATGACGTGACACATTTTCTTAATTTAGTGAAGCAGTTATTTTTAAAAATAATCTAATTTTTATAAGGAAATAAATTTCGATCAATAAAAAAAACATGTTATAATATTATATTATAATTTGTATGCTATATAATTTATTACTAATAAAATATTAGTAATTTATAATTTGCAAGTTTTAGATAATGATTTTTGAAAAAATAAAAATTTTGAATTTGACTATATTTGAATTTAAATGGTTTGATTTAAGAGTTTGAATTAAAAACTAAATTTTAAAAATCGCATCATTTCAAAATTCAGATAGACAAACGGATGAAGTTAAATTTAACGCAAAACCAAAGAAATTAAATAAAAAATAAGAAAATTCGTTAAGTAGCTATTAGATAACTACTTATTATAATAGAATTGATATATATTTTTTTTTTGTAACATATAATTATTTTTATTGTAAATAATTGACCACAATATATATATATATATATATATATATATATATATATATATATATATATACTTGCATCATCGATCGGTTGTTCTCATCGTACGTATACGTTTTGTTCTATGTTTCTTAGTGTTTACGATGACGACATGTTTGTATCGTATCATACCCGCGCTTTATGTTGGTGTTTGTGCTTTCACTACAGTCTACACCTATATATAAATTAATAAATTTATAAGCACACATAATATATAATTCATATTAATAATAAAAAGGTTTGAAAAGCATGCGATCAGGGTTACTTGAGATCAGTCAATATAGGAATTAGCCAAAGTCATATAATTACATGTTTAAATTAGTTTATAAACACGAGTCCCACAAACGCACAAGTTGACCATATAGTAAAACGTAAAACCAGAATAAATATAATAACATTATACCTCGTCTTACGTCGGATTAGGTTGCGTTTGCCACCTTCTCTGAAGAATACCATAAAGTAGACGTGAATTTGGAATTGCAAATTTCTATTTTTGTTGGGTGATTTTGAGCAATTTTCAATTTCAAAAATTAGTTTAAGAAGTGAGACTTTTCTTCATACTTTTAAACTGATTATCAATCCCTTTCATAATTGATATGGGACAATTCCAGCAATCTTTTCCTCACACATCAGGCCCTAAGTCGAAGCAGGGACAATCTGATTCTCTCGTAGACTATTGGACTAGAGAATGTTGGTAAATATGGACTCTGATACTAGTAATGAGTAATCTTAGACTTCTTTCAATTCAAAAGTTAGTTTAAGATGTGAGATTTTTTCTCATACTTATAAATTGACTATCAATTCCTTGCACAATTAATATAGAACAATCCCAACAATTTGAATTGTTATTCTTTATACTTCTTGATGAGTCAGGATCAAGCTTGCTTCCATTTAAAAAATTGTAAAAGTGTTGATGATCAATCAATTTGGAAGCTTGTTGATGATGATCAATCAATAATATTAATATTAGATGCTCGCATGCAACACTCTTACTCATGTTAGTTCATCGTAAAATATATCGCGATAAATCACAATATGACCTTACAGCACTTTCAATAGAGTAGCTAAACAACATTTTACTTTAAAATATAATGAAAACATGTCTAAAAGCTACTCCAATGATCAAATAGCTGAAATGAAATTTTTTGAAGGCTGAACCGTAATTCCGTTACATGTAGTGGAACACTGTTCATAAAGGTAAAAATATTTTATTATTTTTCTTACCTCTGTATAGTACCTCGTCGTTCTTTATTTGCGTTCGTACCCCTTTCTCTTTCATTCCCACGCAGAAATGATTGTTCTTTATCTTTTCTGTCTTGCTTTAGAAAGACACATACTATGAGAAATGAAACGAGAGAAAAGGAGAGAGGGATTTGGTCTGGTCTGGGTGGCACTGCATTACACTACAACAAATAAAATTTTTTGCTACATTTTATTTAGCTGAGAGTTAAATTCTATCACAAATAGTAGCATTTGCTATGTTTTCTAATCGCAAATAGTAACATTGCGGTGAGAAATTATATATTTGCGATGAGAAATTAGGTTTATTGTTACGTCCAAATAGTCGCGGTTAACCCGCGATCTTCAAAACGCGACAAATGATTTTTTGCCGTGATTTTGAAATTTTTGTGGTGATTTGAGATTTTTTACGATAATTTTAAAATTTTTTGCGACGATTTATCAAATACTACAAAAAAATCTTATGTGTGATAGCGTTGTGAGAGATTTAAAAGGAAGCCGATGACTATGGCCTGGCCTGGGGGGCAATTACTGAGCATTGTTATCAATGCCATTTAATGCATATTGATGAGATTTTTTGTATATATATTTGTCCCTATATTTTCTATTTTTTTTTTTTAATTCCTGATCGTTCTCTTAAGTCTTAATTTCATAAATTAAAATTTGAATTATGTATGAAACTAGGTTTTGGATTATGGATATTGAAGATGGTGAAATATTATAAATATTAAAAGATATAAGAAGTTTAAGAAAATATTTAAAAGGAATAAAATAAGAATATATAAATAATATAGAAAAAAAATAGATTAGCTGATTGATAATATATTGTAAAAGTGAGTAGTTAAAATAAAATAAAAAAAAGAATTATTAATAATCTATTATTTTTAAAAAATAAATATTCTATTGAGAATGCTCTTATAAATTAAGCGCATAGCATAAAAAATTTGATGAGCGTTTTAACTAAAGCGAAATCGTGACGTTACTTTTATGGAATATTGGCTGGATCGGAGCAATTAATATCAAAATTGATATTGGTCTCCAACCAATTATAAAGATAAAATTTGTTAATCCAAGTTGAGATAAATTAATGTAAGGTTTTCTACCCCTACTTTTGCATCGTTCTACCTTAAGCAACACTTTGTCCCCTACAAAGAATATATGATATTTTTATAGATGATCAATGCATACCTACCCCCACCACTTTTTATAATCATCTTCTCTCTCATAAGTCACCCGATTAATTTAATAAAAGCTTAGCGAGATCAATAGTTTTAAAGCATTATTATATGATTTATACTTATAGCTAGTAGTAGGGGTGAACAAAATTACCGTATACCCGACCCGACCGATAGCCCGAACCGTTTCCGACCCGCAACTTACGTTCCGATTAGATGCAATCGAAAATGGGGCATTTCGATACCCCTATCGACCCGCTCGTTAACATTCGGCTAATGGCCGATAAGCCGACATTAGGTTAGGTCTCAATTCGATTCTTCGCCGCTCTCTCGCTTGATTTCACTGGCCATTTGCTCTTCTCAGTTCGTGATTCTCCGTGTTCGATTTCACTGGCCAGTTGCTCTTCTCAGTTCGGTGGTTCTCCGTGTTCGATTTCACTCGCCGGTTGCTCCTCCCATTTCTTCACCAATTTCTCGTTACGGTAGGTCACGCTTTCTTGAGTTTTTGGGTTTTGATGAGCTTTTGTATCTGTCTGATGCATTGATTGAGTTTTTGGGTTTCGATTTCATTTGAAGTTCTCTGTCATTGATTGAGATGAACGCCTCTGTCGAAATCTGTTCTATAGACTGTTCAGGTTTTTGAGTAATGCCCTCATATAAGAATTGGTTCCTTGTATACCAAAAAGTCCAAGCCACAAAGAAAAATCTGTCTAAATCTCTTGACGTACCTGAAGCTAGAACTTTTTGAATTAAAATCATCAAGTGTTCATGCTCTTCTTCCCATGATATATTGCAAAAAAGTTGCTTCCGAAAGGGACTAATTAAAGGACAAAAGATCAGAGCATGTAGATTGATGTGTATGAGCACTTGAGCATTCCCCATTGTTCTTGTTAAACTTGATTGAGTAAAAGGATTTATAATTCTTTTAACACAAATAATTTTCTAATTCTTTTAACACAAATAAATAAATAAAATCAAAATAAATAAAAGAAAATTAACAATTTTAATAAATAAAAAGATAATAAAATTCATATAAAAATTATACTTATCACTTGTGAAGTGATATTAGAGACAAACATAGAGGTTTCATGCTATACTGTTTATGATATATGATGCTATAGTTCTGGCATGTTATATAGGTAGCTGATTGGATGATGAAACCTCACTTATAGTTATAGGTAATAGCTAGGGTTTTTAACCTTCTCTAATATTAGCTCTAAGATTGTATTTTCTTATTTAGTTCTAGCTTTGCCTAAGTAATTTATCTAGGTCTGTTTTGCTCATGGTTTTTTGTTTTGTTTGGATGAGTTACAAAGATAACTAGACATCAATGCTTTCTAGATCTGATAATGAAAAACTTTAGCAGAGAAATGATGATGAAAAGTTAAAAGTTCGAACTTGGTTAATGAAGAAAAAATAGTCTTAAAAACTTTGAGAACATAATTAATCATAATAAGATAATGACAATATTTAATAAAATCTTGTATCTGTAAAATGTGTGTAGAAAAGCAGGTGTCGGACTGAATCCATTCATCTTCTCACTTTGTTGCAGGCAGTTTGATAACCTGCATGTACTCTTAACTCCATATGGATGCAAATCCTGTGATCACTTGGGCCCATGAAATGAATTACTTTAAAAGAATGTTTAATCCAACCAACTTCCTAATTAGTTGAGAATCTAATTGAATTTATCTTCTGCTTTAAATCTTCAATTTTGTTACTTTTCATTCCATGGTTAAATATGTTTTTTTTTTTTTTTTTGGAATTCTGTTCATTGTTGTAACATTATTCCTCTTTGGTCCTGTGCAGAATTTCTGAGCAAGGTCCTTCTGGTACGTATATTCTCACTTACATTTTCTGGATGCACTTTTTTTCTTTTTCCTATTTATAACATAAAGAAATATAATTAGACCCGCTTCCTCTTTGGTTGATCATCCTGGCCTACTTGTTCCTGTGGGTTTATGGCTATTATTGGGGCAGAATTACAATTTTTTTTGGGTTCCAACCTACCTAAGTATATAAGCTCGTGGCCCTGTGTAGTGTAATGTGATTTATGTAAAAAATTTCTTTCAATACTAAATTTTCCTAGTTTGCTTATGTTTTTTGGAAGATGTTGCTGAAGGAAAGTTCTGTCATCAAAAGGAACCACTTATAAATTCCATTTCCATTTCTATTACCAAATCCAAATTTTTTTTAATCTCATTAGTATATGTAGAGAGCCAGAGGTAGGTTGGCAGTGGTAGCAAGGCAATTAGGCATGTCTTCTAGCTAGATGAAAGAGTAGTACCAAAGGATCATGAAGACAGTAATTATAAACTTTCTAATGATGGGTTTCTTTCTAAGGTACGATTGTGGGATATGTTCTGATTTCACTTTTATTTAGACTTGTTGGCATATTTTGATTTTGCTGTTGTTTGTGATACTTTAGTGTCTTATGTTTGAATATTACCCTCAATTTAGTTGGAAATCATTTCACCGTATTAAAGCTTGTGAAAGTGTTGATCTAAGACTAGGGGCAGCACCAGATGGGGTCCAGATGGTTAGAAAGACATAATTATCTTATAAAACAAATTTAGGACAGCATAGTTTGTCTATGACTTTGTTGGCTTGAGTTATTATTGACTTAGGTGCAGGAAAAAAACAAGTGCTGATAGTTGTCATTAAAATTTAGATTAAACTTCAACAAGTGCTTGGTCAAATAGTTGGAACTGATTCATTGTGGTATCATTCCACAGGTACTGCATATGTGTTGCAAACAGTACGTTTCTTTTTCATATCAAGGAGACATAGAGCTGGCAGGACTAGAGCTGTATGAGCTGAGGATTGGCCTTGAGATTTTGGCAGGACTAGAGCTGTATGAGCTGAGGATTGGCCTTGAGATTTTGGCAGGACTAGAGCTGTATTATTATTCTCTACTAGCTTTTTTTTGCTTTTCCAGTCACTTTCGCTTTGTAAAGTTCCCATTAGCCAAACACTTTCCACGGCAAGACTGCAATTATTTAGAGAAAAAAATTTAAAGCTTTCGATTGATGGGAAGAATAGGACAAGCTTGTGCATGCAGACCACATTCCATACTGTTGGGTTAATTCCTGAACATGATGGATTTAGCACACTAAAATCAAACGTGAGCCACACACACGTTTTAACATATGTATGTATTACAAAATATTTTTTACAACACATTTTCCAACTAAAATATATTATAAAAAAAAACCCTCATCTTACAGTATTATTTATATATTAATCTAATTCTTACTGTAAAAAAAAAAAAAAAAAAAAAAAAAAAAAAAATTAACGGTATACCGATTACCCGTTTACCCGATAAGGGTATCGGGTTCGGGTAATCGGCCAAACGGGCTAACGGGCTAACGGTGGGCGTTGATATCGGGTCGGGTCGGAAGTGTGCCAATCGGGTCGGGTCGGGTCGGAAGTTCACCCCTAGCTAGTAGCTAGCTAGTAGCTAGGTAGAACATGGAAACACATGAGCAAGGAAGAAGAAAGTACTTGTGTATACTTTCATGGAAAATCTTTTTTTTTTTTTTTCTTTTGTATATAAGTAAGAAGAAAAATTTGATGGAACATAGACTTGAAAAAAGAAAGGAACAAATTATTAAAAAAAAATGAAGTTTCATATCCATGGTGACAGGCCATATTATCCAACAAGCACACCATGAGTACTCAATATTAATTTTGGGAAGAAGAAGATGTATATATAGGCTTGGCCGTACAGATCATGTACCATATTGCATACTTTAATTTTGGGTTTAATTATATATAGAGATTTTTAAGTTTTATTCTTGGTTCCAATTAATTAGTTGGAACTTGGAATAAAGGAATTAGTTATGGTAAGAATATTCTATAAAAGTTTTCATTAATTCTTTCAAATATTATTTTTTCATATTGGCTATTTCTGAACCATCCATGTTTGTCATGATGATCAAAGACTTATTGATGTTTATTTATTTTTAAATATTGCACAAGTTGAAATGATCAAGACACAGTTAGCCAGCCTTCTACACACACACACACACACACACACACATATATATATATATATATATATATATATATATACATATATAAAACGTGCAAAGGACGTTTATCTAATTTAATTTCTAATAAAAATTAAAAGATTATTTATAATTAAATAAATGATAAATAATTACACGTTTCATATATTATAAAAAAAGTATTAATAAAAATAATAAGATAGTCTCATAAATAAACATAACCTATAATTTTATCAAATTTATTTGAGATAATTTTGATTAAAATTTTAATAAAAAATTTGTTTAAAATATTATATTTTTATAATTCTAAGACGATGATATAATATTTGCGTCATTTTGTACAGCCTCAAAAGAGATGACATTAAAATACCTATGTTTTTAGTCTTTGAGTTTTTCTAGATCTACATAAACTTGAATCATCCACAGTTTTTTTAGTTATGTGATTATTTTTAAGAAATAATATAATTATTTTTAAAAAATAAATTATGTAGTTTATAATTTATATAAAAGAATCTTATATTATAATTTATAACATGAAATTTTAATCTTAAATATATATTTCAATTAAATATCAAACATATATAATATATTAATTATATTTATTGTCTATTATTACCAATTTAATATAATTATAATTAATTATATATACCGTATATTTATCATCTCAAAAAATAAATAAATAATACATTCATTTTAAAATTATAAAATAATTTTTAAAGAATGAAATTATTAATCATATAATAGGAATAAATTTTTATGAATAAAATTAAACTCTCTAACGTATAAATTAACATCTCTAAGTGAGGATTGCATTGTTATATTGTTATGAATGGTTTATTTATATATATTGTTATATATTCTATACTATTATTATGTCATTCTATACTATTATTATTATTCTATATTTATTTTACATAAAAAAAAGTTTTAAATGAAAAGTTTATCGTTATAGAAAATTGAAGTGGTGTAATTAAATTTAATGTGAAGAACATTATTTCGATGATTAATAGAATTAATGGAATTAATGGATTGTATTTAAAATAATATTTCTCATTAAATGCAGTATTTATTTTAACAAAATTGAATGGAAAGTGTTAATTTTAATAGAAAAATATAATTTTCCATTAAAACAAGATTTTTCGTTAGATAACCATTTTATATATATAAAGATATATATATATATATATATATATATATGATGTCCTCTTATATCAATGCAATTAACCAAGAATAATGATAGTTTTCTTATCTTTTTTACCATCCTTCTATTACTTTTTTATTTTATTTATTTAATAGTTAAAAAAATAATTATTAATAAAATTATATTTTATTAGATTTTTTCTAAATGATTAAAAATGTTAAAAATAACTAAGAAATAATAATAATAAAATAAATACATTAATAATAATAATAAACAAATAGTAAATATATCATTACTCCTTAATCAAATTGTATTTGAGATGAGATGAAATGAGATGAGATGAGATGAGATAAAAGTAAAAAAAAAAAATATTATTATAAGATATTTTTTTTAATATTAATTTTATATAAGAATTTGAAAAAGTAGTAAGAGAATTTAAAAAAATATAATAATAAATTTAAGATATATTTTAAATCTTTAGTTTTATCTCTCAAAACAAACTAGGCTAAATTTTTAATTAAACAAACAGGTGCCTGTTCTCACTTTTCTTTAACATAAATTAGTGTGTAATACACGTAACAATTTATGACTACGAGGGATTTGTAAATTGACAAATGATATTTATATTTTAAAATGTTAAAATTTTGCAGTACATTCTATTTTTAAAAGGTAAACAAATTTAAGATTTACATAAATCTATATATATATATATATATATTTATCATTTTAGTAAATTATTCGACCTCCCTCCATCGAAGTCTTGGTACGATTTCTGGACAAAAATAAATCTTAAGATTAGAAATTCGTTGAGTCGGTTCCTTAAAAATAAATAAATAAATAATTATCTTAGTGGTGTGGAGATATCCATTATTTTTTTTATATTTTTTATTTTAGCATTTAAATCAGTGAACATGGAAGAGCTAGCTAGCAAAAGACAGATTAAACCAATTAAAGCGGGGTAATGTGTGTTTTGCCTGTCCGCCCGTGCATAATTAGGCTTCATAGAATCATATATAAAAAGAATATCTACACAATATTTTTTACAATAAATTTTACAATAATAAATTAAATGGAGGACCATTTTATAAAATACTTTATAAAAATGTATTCATCTTACAACGTTATTGTGAAATGTATTATATAAATTTATTGTGTATATCAATGTCAGCTGATTTCTTATAAATATATTAATACTTTATAGTCTGACACCTGTCCATTATTATTATTATTATTATTATTATTATTATGTTGGATACAATAATTGAAGTATTGCTTTAAAGTAATGGGGTAGAATTAATATTATAAAAAAAAAAAAAACATTAGGATTAGCATAATTTGGAATTTTGGGGAAGGGGTGAAAAATAAGTGGTAAACCAATTATTGGGCGTCAGGATGCCATTATTATATGGATGGTGTTACCATGCTCACCAGAATTGACCGGTCAAGCTTATATGAAGACTAAATTTTGTTTTCTATTATTTATTTATTTATTCTTATTTATTTATTTATTTTTAAATATTTAAAAAAAAATGAAAAAAATATCAATATATATATATAATCACTTTCTTAATCATTAAATAAAAAAATTACAATATATAAGATGTCAAATTAATATATCAAATTGAGATGTCAAACTAGCATTCTTCTTAATATATACTTAAGACCAATGCTACTAGTATTTATAAAGGATGGATAAAATCAATCGATGCAATATAAATCTTTTTTTTTTTTTAATTTTCATCATTTTTTTGTAGTTTTAAATATTTTTAAAAAATAAAAAAAAAAACAATTCACTTAAATAAAAAATACAATCGATCAAGTTTATCAATCAAATCTATCAATTCAATTAGAATTTTACTATACTTTAAAATGAATCTCGGATATTGGTGCAGCTTATAATGATAGGGTTTTTAGATATACTAAAATTTGCCTAAAATTAATTACAATATCCAAAAGGAAGAATGAATTTTAAAAAGAAAAAAGCACACTTCAATATATGTTAATGATCATGCTCGCTCTAGTCTATCTACTAAGATCGCACCAATTAAAAATTTTCACATTTTTTTTTTTTTTTGTCCTGTTAGTGAAGCAATGTCGATAGGCATTGTAGGAGAAGACTTGAAATGCGTGTGTAGAGATAAATAAATGTTTGGAGTTTGGGAGGATGTTGTGTTGTGTTGTTCTGCACCAAAACCACCTTCCCATAATGATGAAAAATGTTTTTAAAGTGATTTTGTTTTTATTATAAAATAAATGTGACGTATCACATAAATTTTTTAACATTAAAATAATATATAACTAGGGAGTAGGGAGGGTCGAAATTTAAAAATAGTTAAAATAAATAAATAAATAAATAAAGACAAGTCTGTTTTTTATACCCTCAACGATCTCCAATGAAACATGCCGCGGATTTTCCCTACCATCCCCTCAGACCTAGAATGCTTTTACTGTCGTCACTGCAGACTAAAGACAAACAGTCTTTTCCCCAAACCAAACAAAAGAAGAGAGGGAGAATTATTTAACAATTTTTTTTTCCTAGTAAGAATAGTTTAACAAATAAGCAATCAAATTAATGGTGGGTTTCGATTCGTAGACGAAATGAATAATGAATTTGTCATAATTTATTTTAAATTTATTATTATATTTTTTTAAATTTTTATATAAAATAAAATTTAATATAATTTTTTCAAATTTTAATATATATTTTTTAAATCCCAATTCAACTTTTTTAAATTTTAAAATAATAATAATATTAAAAAAATAAATTAAATTCATTCTAATTCATCTCATATCTCAATTTAAACTAGGCCTAAATGAGCATTGGTCCTTAGTGATGTGTATGCAGACACCATGTGGAGACCAAATTGTAGGTGGAGGTGGGTGTTACTTTGCTGCTTACTCTAATTAATCTGCATAAATTAGAGACCTCATTTGCATCATATTATAAATAAATTAACTTTGCAAATTAAAGAACCCCAACTTATAAGATGATTTTGAGCTACTCTCATTATAAGAAAATCAGATTTTTATGATCAATTAATTATGATAAAAAGATTATTTACAATTAATCTTAGTTATAAATAATAATTTTGTTAAAATTAACTTGTTGTAAATAAATAATTTTTTTATAGTGTATCTCTCTTCCTTTGCACTTTTAATTTTACCAATCTAGGATTAATTTGACATTGTTTAGGCAGTCATGGCATGTAGGGTACCCCACAAAACTTTATTATTTCTAAAAGCATGCCCAACTATACAAGGATAAGGACTAATTTATTTTAGTTGGGTATCTTAAAAAAAAAACCATTAAAATGAAGCATTTTGGGTTGGAATCCATGTGAGAACAATCATGCTCAAAAGGGGGAAAAAAATATTGTATTGCTTGCTTTATGTGCTTAGAGGCTACCTTCACTTCACAATTGCCTCCAAGGTGGCTGAGTGGGACTTTGGTCCCCAAAGGTAGAATGATTTTTTACTTTCTTTTGACTCATAATTTTTTGTAGGCTTTGTAAGCCGTTGGATCTTATGTTTAGGACTTTCTTAATTGCTTGATGATGTCATGATGTAGACCTAGTTTTTTTTCATTCCTTTGGAGTACTTGTTTAAAGTTAAAGAACGATCTTAATTATTATGAAGAATAATTTAACTTTTAATTATTTTATTCTTATAAGTCTTTAAATTAAAATAATTAATTTTTTTATTATATAATAATAAAATAATATAATAATAATTTGATTTTAACTATTCACATCAATTTTTCATTAAATTATCTATTTATTTATTATATAACAATAAATAGTTAACAATTAAAAATATATTTAATTATTTATAATTATTAATTTATTTTATTTTATCATATTTTACCATTCTAACTACAATATATTAATTAATAATCATATTTTAATTATATTATGAGTTAAAAAGTTAATTAATAATTATATTATATTTAAATTAAATTACTAATTAACTTTTAAAAAATCTACTTGTTCACATTAAATCTACTTATTCACGTTAAAAAATTTTAATTATTCATATTAAATCTATTTATTCACATTAAAAAAGAGAGAGTTTGAGAAAGTTAAGAGAGAGAAAAAAGAATAAAATAAGAGAATAGCCATTCCAAGTGACCTTCATCTTTAGAGGAATATTTAGTATTATTGTAGCTATTGATCCAAAATTTTAGAGTTTAACCATTTTAATATCGATTTATTTTAAATTTTATTATTTAAATTTTAATTGAATTTAATTTTTAATCCATCTAAAAAGAGTACTTTTAAGCTTGAGAACCACTGGACAGAGTGGACGCCTATAATTTACCTCCTTATGCAGAAGAAAGGACACATCTTTTTGTTAGAGACAAGAAAGGACACATTCTCTTCTTCGTTTTATGGGTAGGCGTAGGACCACAGGTAGGATATAAAAACATTTAGCTTCGTCCATACAAATTACAAGACTGATTTTCCTATCATCTAGTCCTGCATGCATGCTTGGATTCAATTACACATTAGGTTGTCCGTGTTCCCGAAGTTTACGATAACTAGGACTATTTGTTTTTATAGATGAGATAAAAATTAAATAAAGAATAAAATATTATTATAAAATATTTTTTTAATATTAATTTTGTCTTCAAATTAAAAAAAAAAAGTTTTGAAATTTGAATAAATTAAATTTTTTATTATATTTAATACAACAATTTTAAAAAATATGATAATAAATTTAAAATTTTTAATTTTTTCTCCCAAAACAAATCAGGCCAAAGACATTATAATTAAGAGATGTCTTATTTGTATTAGATCAAGAGCAATTTTAGTTTCAGTTGACTCGAAGAATACATCATTTACGTTATTGACACGCCGTAATTTCGTTTATAAAAAATTTAATTTCAAGTCTCTCTTATAAATCAAACTTTGTCAATAATGTAAATTGTGTGTTAATCTACATACCAACTTGTAAATATTATTTTCCTTAAAAAACACATGAATACATTTGAAGATTTACTTGAGAAAAATAAATATTAATTAGTCTTTAGTTCAATGATGTAATGTAAAATTAATCTTTAATTCAATTTCATTTAGGTGTAGACGTGCAAAAGGTGTTAGAGAATCCCTCATCTTTAATAATATATATGGCAAACGGCACTTTGGGAGATGGTAGTTTTGTTATTAAAATAAAATAAAAATAAAAATGTGATATATTTTGAGTAAGTAATATTAATTAGAGGTTGTTAGTATAAGTTACAGTACTTAAGTGTTACGAAACAACGTCATATTGTTGATGCATGTAAATGAATCAAGAAATAATTCAGAGAATAATTCTATTTACATTCCATAAGATGTGGACCGCACTACAAGCTTAAATGGAACAATAACGTTTCAATAACCGAACATAAAACAAGTAAGGTCATTCTCGATACTCGTTCCCTTGATACAAAGGAGAAGAAGATTTAGCTTTCTCATTTACCTCCTGATGGCCGAGAAGCCAAGGCCCTCGTCTAATGCCCGTCGCCCCCTCACCCTCACCTTCTCGCCGTCATGCCATCGCAATCGTCGTCGAAAGTTGTCGTCTCCTTCTCCGAGGACTCTTGATGCCGAGTACCACTTTGTCGAGGACCCTCTTCGTCGAGCACCACTTCGCCGATTATTTATATGTAGAGCTGGAATTTGAAATTGATTTGATGGTGCTCTTTCAAAAATTGCAGCACATCATCTTCCTAATTTTCTAAACTAGGTCGGTGCCTACCCTCTTGATATGTGTTGTGATCGTGCGGCAGGTACGATGAATATACAGAATAATTGAAAAGAATGTAAGAGAAAAATAACATAGAAATTTACGTGATTTGATAATGTGTCTACATCCATAAGAGCGAGCGATGGTAATTTCACTATTATCCAAATTATCATATGTATTATACTAACCCTAAATATACAGACATATTTATGAAAATTTACAAAAACACCCTCATAACGTACCATCTTGCATGCAGCAAATATAACACAGAGATTTACGTCGCTAGCCAACTCGCTCCGTCATCTACCACTTGCCGCTGTGCACGTAGCAAATATGAGCCACATACTCCAACAATCTCTACCTTGGTAAATATCCACCCCTTAGGAGAAAAATGAAGCATAACCGGAAACTCCACCTGGGACCCTAGGTTGGGGTGCCTCTCATATCTAGCAACTAGAGACATTAATCAAGTCTAAATAGTATTTAAACTTATTTGAAGTAATAAGCTTTGTCAACATATTTGATGTATTCTCATAAGTGTAAACTTTCTTAAGTAGTAATTCACAAGAAGAAATCAGGTCCCTAATCTGGTGAAATTTCACATCTATGTGCTTGGTCCTCGTATGATACACCTAATTCTTTGCCAAATAGATGATAGCACTTTGACTATCACAATACAACTGAACTCCATATTGTTGGACACCTAACTCCTTGACTAACCCTGTAAGCCACTAATCTTCCTTAGCAGTCTCAGCCACTGCTATATACTCTGACTTAGTAGTAGATAATGCAACTAGAGATTGTATTATAAACCTTCAACAAATAGGCTCTCCCATAAGAGTGAATACATATCCTATGATAGACCTCCTGTCATCCAAGTCCACTGCATAGTCTGCATCCACATATCCCACAATTGAATGATTATCCTGATATCTGCTGAACATGATGCCATAACCTGTAGTACCCCTCAAGTATTTGAAAATTCACTTGACTGCATCCCAATATTATCGACCCAAATTTGATAGAAACTTACTCACCACACTGGCAGCATGTGCCAAATTTAGTCTTATACAAACCATAGTATACATCAAACACCCCACTGCATTTGCATATAGAACCTTTGACATGTCTCGAACCTCATCATTTGTCTTCGGATACTGTGTGATAGACATTCCAAAGTGATGTGCCAATGGTGCACTCACTGGTTTTGCATTACTCATGCTGAACCTGTCCAACACCTTCTCAACATAGCTACGTTGAGATAGTCATAATCTTCTAGAAGTTTTGTCCTTGCAAATCTCTATTCCAATAATCTTCTTGGCCGCACCCAAATCCTTTATGTCAAATTCTTTGTTCAACAATATCTTCAACTTGTTGACCTCACTTATACTCTTTGCAACAATCAACAAATCATCCACATAGAGTAATAGAAAAATAAACAAATCATTATCAACTTTTCACATAAACACAGCAATCATACTCACATTATTTGTTGTCAATCCGGATCATGTAGGAGTCAAATTGCTTGTACCACTACCTTGGAGACTACTTTAGCCCATAAAGTGATTTCTTCAATTTATAGACCAAGTGTTATTTTCTAGGATGACTGAAGCCATCTAGCTATATCATGTAAGTCTGCTCGTCCAAATCACCATGAAGGAAAGTTACATTTACATCCATCTGCTCCAATTGCATGTCTGAATGTGCTACCAAAGCCAACACTACCCTGATATAAGTGTTTCTGACCACAGGAAAAAAGATCTCATCATAGTCAACCCATTTCCTCTGTGAGTAACCCTTTACTACTAGGCGAGTCTTGAACTTTTCTCCATCTTTTTCTAATATTGCTTCTTTCTTCTTATATACTCATTTGCATCATATCACTTTCTTCCCTTCTAGAAGCTCCACCAAATCCCATGTCTGGTTCTTATGCAGAGACTCAATCTCTTCCACCATAACACCTATCCATCTACTTTCTCTTAGCTAAGTGTTGCCTCCTGAAAAGTAGTAGGATATCTACTACTAATAATAAGTGCATAAGAAACCAAATCTTCAAAACCATACCTAGTGGGTGGCCTGATAGTGCGTTTAGGCCTGTCTATGGCTGTAGTGTGATGCTCCTAACTTCTGAGCCAGAACCCTCTGAATCATGTGCATTGTCATCTCTATCATGGGTCTCTAGCTCCACCTGCACTACATGCTCATTGCTATTGTAATTTTTTGGCTTCTGTTTATCTTCTCCCTGAGTATGCTATAACATGGCATTTTCATCAAAAATCACATCTTTATTGATCACCACCTTGTTTGCCTTCGGATCCCACAGCTTGAAGCATCTTACTCCTTTACGATAACCTAGAAAGATACACTATCTAGATTTTGTATCAAGTTTCGATTTGTCCTCACTAGAAATATGCATGTAAGTTGGACATCCAAATACTCTTAAGCCGGAGTAGTCTACTGCATTGCCTGTCCACACCTCTTCTGATACTTTCCTATCTACTATTGTTCTCGATGATCTATTAATCAAAAAACATGCAATATTCACTGCCTCTATCCAGAAGTTCTTTGCAAGCCTTGCATTCAGCCTGAGACGTCGAGCTCTCTCGACTATCGTTCTGTTCATTCTTTTCGCTACACCATTTTGCTGTGGTATCTTGCGAATTGTGAAGTATTTCTTAATCACATGTTGCTTGCACAACTCCTGGAACTTCGAGTCTGTGTACTCAGTACCATTGTCTAGTCTGAGGCATTTAATCTTCCTCCCTGTTTGGTTTTCTACTTCAGTTTTACACAACTTAAACTTGGTAAACGTTTCTGATTTATACCGCATGAAGTACACCCAGACTTTTCGCTAGTAGTCATCAATAAAATTCACAAAATATATATGTCCTCCCTGTGATACTATACTGACTCGTTTCCAAGATTTGTATGAATATAATCAAGAATCCTCCTTTGTCTTGTGTGTGGCTGTTTTGAACTGCACCCTATTCTATTTTTCAAGAACACAATACTTGCAAAAATCGAAGTTGCATGTCTTGACACCATTTAATAGATTTTTCTTGTGAAACTCCATCATCCCATGTTCACCCATATGGCCTAGCTACATATGTCATAAGATTGTATTATCTAAATTAGACTCTACAGCAGCAACTACACCTACAACTATAGTACCTAGCAGTTTATAAATGTTTCCTGCTAATTTCTATCCCTTTATCACTGTTAGCACACCTTTACACACCTTCATTACTCCATTTACAGATTTGTAACTACAGCCATTACAATCTAAAGTGCCTAATAAAATCAGATTCTTCTTTAAATCTAATACATGTCTAACATCACACGACATTCTAACCACACCATCAAACATTTTAATCATGATATTCCCTATTTCAACCACTTTGTAGGATATAACATTACCCTTCAGAACAGAACCAGAATTTACTAACTTGAAAGTGTCAAACCAATCTTTGTTGGGTGTCATGTGATAGGAGCATACTGAATCCATAATCTACGAATCTGTCAAATGATCTAAACTGGAAGAAATAGAAAGCATATCATCGTCACCGCTCTCTGAAACTTTTTCTTCCACTACATTTGCAGACTTTGATGAACCTTCTTTATTCTCTACATTCCCTTTCTTTTTCTCTGGACAGCTCTGTTTAATGTGCCTCTTTTTCCCGCACTTGTAACACGTGACGTCTTTCTTTTTTCTAGATTTAGACTGGGCTTTATTGTTACCCGATCCATTCCGAGACTTGCTTCTTCTGCGTTCCTAGTTACCTCTCACCACAAGCCCTTCATCTTGTGAAGTCTCATCACTAACTTTCTCTTGCTGATAAAAATCTAACAGAGCACCTGTGACATCCTCAAACTCGAAGCTTTCTTTCCCCCACATCAGAGTCGTAACTAAATTCTCGTACGTAGGAGACACTAGTAAGGAATTCAGCAACATCAACGCCTTGTCTTCGTCTTCAAACTTCACATTAACACCTTGCCACTTGCCACTGTGCACGCAGCAAATATGAGCCACATACTCCAACATGGATGTTGTATTGTATTATATTGTATTGTATTGTATTATGGCCGAAATTTTTGTAGCCAACTATGGCAAATTAGATTATTTTTTGTAATGCACAACAGGTGCTCAATTGTATTCCTAGGAGAAGGTTGTTAGATTATTTTCTCCCACCCTTGTATATTTCCAATTGCCCATTGCTGATGAACATAATTATAACACCCTATAGACATTTTCGCAAATGATGTATTGAGATGAGGCCATATAGAAATACCCAAGCCTGCTAAGTTAGAGCGTTCACCAATATTATACTGAATTATTCATGTGTTTTATGAGATAAATTACTACTTGCTTACCCATATCTAAATTCACTGGAAGTAAAAAAAAATTCTTCAACTCATTTATATTTTTCATCAGAAGTAAAAAAAGCTCTTCAACTCGTTGATGACCACACATGAGTCTTCAGCAAGTAAGGGATTGAGCATGCAGGAATCTTGCCAATTCGGCCAAGGAGCAAGAGATTGATTTAGGATGTTTTGATTTAAGGGGTGTTTTGGTTAAGTCTTTGATAAAGCGAGGGCTTTTTTGTTTATTTCTAAGTTGGACTGTAAAGGAGTCCAAAAAATTGGACTGTACCTAACACTACTCTATTTCAGAAATAGCCTTTCGCCCTAGGAGAAACCAGTAATCTATATATATATATATATATATATATAGAGAGAGAGAGAGAGAGAGAGAGAGAGAGAGAGAGAGAGAGATCGCTCCATTAAATATACAAAACTTGATCGATCGGGGAGATCCCAAGACAGACACTACAATATAATAGATTTTTTGAGATAAGTCAATTTGTTTCAAAAAGTTCATTTTTCATCTCAAAATATTTTTAGAGATAAAAAAATTTCGTCTCAAAATTGTCTAAAAAAGTCTCTCAAAAGTTTCTGGAGAAGAAATCTCAAAAGTTTCATCTCCAAAATCTGTTCGAATGAAACTTTTGATTATTCGGACCGACACACACCTTTAAGCGGATAAATTTTTTATTCGAACAGATTGTCATATTTGATACCGTCCGAATGGGATCAACATCCGAAGAAATTTTATAGTTTCAAACAAATAAATTAATTAAAATTATTCTCGTTCGAATGGGGTTGCATGTTGTTGGAATAGTGATCGAACAAACTCTTTTTTTTTCTTCTTATTCAAATGGGTTTTATTTCATTTAGATGAATTTTTAAATTATAATCTATCATTCGGACAATCTATTTTTTGTTCGAATGTTACTATTATACAGATTCACATTTAATTAAAAAGACAATACTAATATTACAAAAATATAATTTATACATCATAAATGTTCAAATATTGTTGTTGAATAGAATAATAAAAAGATAATTAATAAAAAAAAAGTTTTAAGATCGTGGTGGTGGTATAGAGTTTTGAGACATCCTCTATCATTCTTCAAACATTGTTCGAGTCCTCAACTCTAGCCTCTCTTCTATTCTCGTCTCTAACTCTGTTGCTCTATCTAATCGAGTAAGCAACTCTTGTTTATCGGATCTCAATCATTCTATCTTAAGTTGTGCTGCCTCTAACTCTTTAGTCTTGTCGTCATTAAATCTGGCCTTAGAAGAGGATAATAAACTTGAGGATGATTTCACGCAACGCCTTAAGCCCCTCAAATATCGAGAACGTGATCTAAGAACTTGAGATAAGATCTAAGCATTGTTGACAGATGATTCATCAGATGGATTCACAGCAACTTCCTTTAGAGATTTTATCTTCTCCTAAAAAAAATTGAAGTTAGTATAAATAATAAGAATATTGTATTAGACTTGACTTAATAAACTTAAACTTACATAATTGGTTTCATTTGTGGGATTGACCCAAATACCATCATGATTTTATATGCTTTAGCATATAATTGGATCAAATTGAAGTCAGCAGAACTTTCAACTTGCTGTAAAAAGAAAACTATATTAGAACTCAAATGAGAAAATTGCATATTTTAATATGAGATCGGGACTAATAGTACTGACCATTTTTTGGTGCAAACGATAAAAAGATTGATAATCTGCATGATGATGTATATTTAAATTTGATCTATTTGTTTTGTTCACAGTACTTCATTGCTAAAAAATTATATTATAAGTTTCAAATTCTAATATATCTATCATTTACTATTAAAAAAAAGATAAATGCGATATTACTTTCAGGATTTTCAAACAAATCACAAACCTTATCTTACTCGTTTGGTGGAATCGGTAGGAATGGATTTTGGCGCGTCTCTGTCGTAGTGCTAAACTTCTCGTAATGTGCATGGTATTGACTTTTGTACCTTTGAAATGCATTTGACATCAGTTCCTCAACCACTACTCGATCCTCTCATCAACTAAAATCAAGATCAAACTCATCCTTAAAAAAGTTATAAATAATTAATATAAATATAATTAACTTTAAATTAAATTTATATTTAGTTTCTTGGAATGTAGTTCATTACCATACAACGATTTTTGATATAATCTTTCACATCTTGGAGAATGTTAGCCTAGTTAGATGCAGACATCGGAGCATAGGTGCAAATGAGGATACCAACATAGATAGAAAGCCAAGCTATTGAATCACTGGACCCACCAGAGTGACCTTCTAAAATATAAAATCTAATTTTACCCATTTTCCTTACTTTCTCAATGCAGACACCCCTTATAGTGCCTCGCTTTAGGCGTTGGCTTATAACAACTACATGTACAGTAATTAAAATAAATGTATATAATTTGGTAAATATATTATTTACTCACTAATGTGTGTTAAATGTGGTATTTAATTTGATAAAATACCTTGTTCTATATCTGGTGATATTGGCCCACTATTGATGGCCAGTAAACCACATGTAGGGGAGTTGGTAATGTGTGGGGATGGGGATGATGCACATGCTATTTTGCGTTTGTGAGGCATATCTGTTTGAAATCGTAATAAATTAAATATAATATATACAAATATTGCGGATATTTATAAGATTTACACTTACACAAATATTATATTCATTCACTATCAGTTTTGTTGGACCAATCGCCCTCATTCTCACAAGAAACGTTAGTAGATTCATTTTCTTCCGACATTCTACCTTCAATAACTTCTGGTTTAACTTCTTCTCTATTTAGTGGGACTGTATCATATTGACCTAGGTCAACAAATAGATTGATCATCGTTTTCTTGATGTATCATATTGACCCAGATCATCTAAATAAAAACCTGATTTGCTTGGTTAGCGAGAAGGAAATGATCGTCCTCGTACTAGGACCGAGATGTATTTACACTAACAAAATTTTCATCTTTACCCAATTTCAACCATATATTTGAAACATCCTATCAAGTACATCTAAACAACCAGACTATATATCCCCTCATATACTTTAACTCTATAATATCTTGTACAATTCTATAAAAATCAATATTATCATCACAATAGCTTCCTTCGACTACGACCCCACAATTTTAAATTTTTCTGTATTATTCTCTGTTACACATGTAAAATCTATATTCATGCACCAAAATTTTCGGGTATTGGATAGCCCGTCTGCTTGGATCACACGCTAATGCATAAAGTCTTGGTGAGATTTCTTTAGAATTTTCAACATATTTTGATAGAACCTACATCAATAAATATCAAGAGAAAATTTTAACTTTTGAATACTAATGTATGTTCAAATCACGATGCAAATTTCTTTTCATACTTCTTTTCTACATCAGTAGCATCTCTAGAGCGAAATAGTTGTAAATATTCGTTGCACGTTTTTATGTGAACTATTAATTTCTACCAAGTTATACTATATCCTATGACTTGAATATGAAAAACTTGATTGATATGTATATTCATTACTAATCTCAAGTAGTCTCAATTTCTACACAGTAATTCAAGACATACCATCGAGCTTTATCAAAGTCTCGTCCTCACAAGTCATAGCCCTCCTGTGCCCACATGGGACATACGGTTTGGAAAAATATGAAAAATGATTATGAGAAACTCATTTGTTCATTTTTATAATTTCGGTTCGTTCTCGTAAATGTGGTATCAACACCAAGAAAATACATTGGACAAAAAGTATGTCATTTGTTATCAATATATGACTCTACAATCGAATCTTTTAGATGAGCCTTATTTCTTATAGATTACTTAAGTTTTTTAAAAAATCGTTCAATAGGATACATCTATCTATATTGAACCGGGACAACAACTAAAGCCCTACGAGATTTGTAAATAGTCAAATGAACCATTATATTAAAGAAATAAGATGGGTATAAACTTTCTAATTTGCACAATATCACTGCAATATCGACTTCCATTTTTAACAATGCCTTAACTTTCAATATCCTACTATAAATGTCCCTAAAAAATGTCCCTAACTCTATGAGAGCTGTATGAACATCTTGAGTAAGCTTTCCACGCACATCAACTACCAATAAACGCGGTAGAAATACATGATACTTGTGACTTTTAAGACCAGTTATCTTCCAGTCATGCATTTGTACACATCTTGACAAGTTCGAAACATACCCTTCGGATAATTTGATTGTTAAGAACCAATTACATAATTTCTCATTCATCGCTTGATAGTATATATCATTTGAGGGGCATATAGGCTCGAGACCCATTATCCTATAAATGCAACTCCGATCTTACCCCTAACTCCTTTAAATCTTTACGAGAGTTAACTGTATCTTACGTCTTCCTTTCTATTGACATCAGAGTGCCCAATATATATATATATATATATATATATATATTTTTTTTTTCTCACTGTGTATGACGTATAGATTATGACAGAATGTCAACGTAGACCAGTTTGACAATTCGAAAAAAAACTTTTTTCGTCCAATTGAATTTCATTGCTTGTCTCTTCCTCTTTCGAACCCTTACATCTTTCCCAAATTTATTTTCTAGAACCTCTATTAGTTGTGCAAGAATATCATTATCAGACAGCTCTAGCGGTGGTAACCTACGCTCAGTATTTCCATCAAACATTATTGTATTCGAACGCCACTTATGATTATTAGGAAAATATCGACGGTATCCTATAAAACATAATTTTCTTTTATTTGTTAATCACTACGATTGTGTATCTTTGTTGCAAACTAGACAAACCATTTTACCTTTTATGCTCTACTCAGACAAGTTCTTGTATGCTAAAAAATCATTTATTTTCTATAAGATTTCATCATGCATCTTGAATTCTCGCGACAAGGCCGCATCATATTTAGTCACACCCTATTCCCATAACTCTTTCAACTCTATTATCAATGGCTACAGATTTACGTCTATTTCACTTCCTGGTGATCTCTACCCTGAGATCAATAGAAACATCATGAAATAAGGATCGCTTATACAGTTTCATGATAGTAAATTATAAGGCATTAATATCACAGGTCACGTATTATGAGAAGTGCTTATATTACCAAATTGATTAAACCATTAGTTGTCAACCCAAGACGTATGTTTCAAGACTCTTTGAAAAATCATGGATACTCCCCTATCAAACTTCTTTCATTGTAAGGAATTTGTAGGATGCGAGAGAAATTGATTATTACAAACTCTTTTTGCATTATGTCAAGTCATACTTTTGCAATCACCTAAAAAATAAACAGTCGTTGAAGTCGAGGGATCAACAAAAAATGTCTTAACACTTGATTTGGTATATTACGCTTATCTAATATCCATCTTTACTCATGGCATACGGGACATGATTCAAATTCTGCATATTGCTTCTAGATGAGTACACAGTCATTCTTACATGTATAGATGACATTATAATCATATCTCAACTCTCGCTTCAATTTCTTTGCTCTCGTAAAAGTTATGAGGCACTACGTTATCTTGTGAGAGAACCTTTTTAAATAATTCTAATAGCATGTAAATGATTTTTGTAGAAGTTCGGTATATTGACTTGATATGGAGTAACTTCACTGCGAATGACAACTTGTTATGATAGGTACACCCCCTCATCTAATTCTCGTTGTGTATCCTTCACATTTTTGCAAAGTTCTCATTTTCCTTAAAAGATTGTGAAGATGTTCCTTCTCTATCCCGAACCCCAAACATGTCTGCGCCAATATCCCCTAATATCTTAGTCATATCCTCTCCATTATCATTACTATCATCATAAACTGTGGCATTTCTATCATCGATCTCAATACCAGTTTCCTTCATTTGATTGGACTGACCGCCAAATCTTACTCCTTTAGGAAATGATTCACCATATAAAACCCACATGAGTATTTAGATTTTATCCCATTGACGAACAAATGGGATTCTACTACCACCAAATTGGAAGAACTCAAGTTATTGCACTTCTTGCACGGACATCTCATAAATCCTTATGTATACTCCTTATAGTCTCGCCCAAGTCTATCTCTCGATAGCATACAACTTTTATTTATTGTATTTTCGTTACCTGTTCATTGTCTACTAAAAAAATATAATTCATTTCATAAACACTATCAATAATAGTCTATTCATATTCTTATAGCACTACTTTGATAAGGTAGTTGGTCATATTCCATTCGAAAGACTATCATCTCTATTGCATATATACTCAGTCTAAAATTTTAATGTTAGTCAAAATTTTGGCAGCATTTTCCTACAATTCTCCAAATATGCTAATCACGATAAACTGCTAACCAACCAACCAACTTATGGACTGCATACTCAGAAAATATACGGAAATACACACCAAAATTTTATAAACTAGCACAAGAGTTTTAACTGAATATACCTATCATATAGATAATAAAATCTCTAATTGTCCACTTTGGACAATACAAAAGTTGTACCCAATCATTTTTTAAAAGAATATTTGGTCAAAACTCTCAAATAGGTCTAAGGTTCAATTTAACATAAAATTAACTTTGACATTTAACTCCTATATAATAGTAAATCAAGCTACTAGATCATTAGTAACACATGTATATTTACATTCTTAGACAAAAACATCAATCTTATTATTTTTCATCCAAACAAGTGTTATACGTTCGAACGTATGAACATATCGTCCGAACGGGATTCAAGAGAAACTAGAATCTTGTTCAGACATTGACATGCATGTTCAAACAAGTATCATGTAGATAGAATGTCCAAAATCATAGTTTTGAATTTCATATCGTATTAGCCAATACGGTCGAAATATGTCGTACAGGCCAGTTGTCCGGTAAAAAATATAACAGTTTTGTACTGGTAGATATTTCGGCCATATTGGCCGATATTTCGACCTGTGTTTCAAGCATACCAGATTTTGGTCTTTCAACCTTTTTTTTTTTTTTTTTTTTTTTCCATTTTTTGCTATTTTCTTACCTCAATTCAGATTAAATTAATCACATATATATATATTTATATATAATGTATTCATATATTGACTATTATTTTGAAATATAATTTAGATATGTACTTATATATAATTTATTTATATATAGACTATTCCAAAACGGTACATGAAACGGTAGTGGTACCAAAATATTTTATTTCAGTGCCTTAACCGGTACGCCAATTGGTACAGTATATAAAACATCGCCTATAATCCTTCCTTAACACCAAGTAACAAATACCCAAATAAATAAATCATACTCAAACACTATGAAAAACCCCCAAATAAACAAATTTTCAAACTCTATGAAAAACTACTAAACATTCAAACTTTCTAAACTTAAAATCTTGTTATTGCCAAATGATTATAAAACTTGTTTGGACGACCACTTGCTTGTTCGAACGAGTATTAGCATATATATAATACCTAGGTACTCCGAACGTGTTCAATTTTGCATTGAACAAGAAATTCTCAAAACTACTCCCAATTTGTCGTCAATCGCTCTAGATGATGCTGCACAACTCCTTTCCAGTAAAATCTCAAAGGTATGGATCTTCTAACACCCTTTATGGGTTATGAACACCCATTTTCGTAGGGGCTGAGTTTCAAATTGAATTCGACCAATTTTTCATAATTTTTGTATTTTTTTCAAGAATAGATAGTTTCGGACCTTTAGAAGTGAAGCTAGGGTTGATTTGGTCCAAATAAATATGAACTTTGTAGAGAATTGAGAAATGGATGAGTCGACTATGTCATTCCTCTTCGGCAAGGTTTTCCGTTTTGATGGAAAGAAATCCCGTCCGAACGGAATGTAAAAGATGACCTATTAGCGTTCAAATGGACATCTTACTTGTTTGGATGAGTTATTTTTCGTCCAAACGAGTAAGTGGTAAACAACACAGTTTGTGTCATTTTTTTTTTATCATGTATTTTGGGTAATTAAAACTCTTCTAACTTCTTCCGTTGCTCATTTGTTGAACAATTTACAAATGCCAGGCAGAGAAAGAAAGTGTGGGAGAGAGCAGATGATCGTCCATTTCAGCACATCTCCACCTATTGGGTCCAGTAGTACTGCTCTAGTTAACGCTGCCCATGTTGCCCCTACCACCCCTACCGTCCCTGTTGCCGAATGCTCTTGCTAATAAGCGTATCCTTGTAGAGCGGCCTATATTGCTGGATGACTTCTAGAATTTGGCCTGGGAAGGACACTACATACAACAAATATTTACTGAGCAAGGATGGACGCCGATCTGCACGCAGTAGGGAACTGCACATCCTGGTATGATATGCAAGTTCTATTGTGCTATAGGAGAGCATTTAGGAGAGTTATTCTACTATGTTTTGAGGGTGTGAGGAGTCACTGTTGCTTTCTTTCCTCGTAATATTCATGACTATCCAGATAAATATTTTATAATTTCCAACATGTTTACTTGTCCTAACAATATTTTTTCTGTCCGGACGGTTTTACAAGTTTTTCGTCAGATTTTCCACCAAATATATATTGTTTGGACAATTAATTATCTGTTCGAATGATTTTTTCTTTTTCAAGATCATTTTTTCATCATCAAATATCTTATTCGAACGGATTTATGTCTGTCTGAATAAATTTTGCAACTCGGCAAATCTAAAAATCACTTTTAGAGATAAAATTTATTTTAATGTCTCTAATAAATTTCATCCCTAAAATAAAATTTTTGTAGTGAGACATGCAGGCTAGGTCAAACTACGGGCCAGTTCTTTCATGCACGCACCCTCTCGCTTTTCTGATCATAATTAGGTACTGAGACCCTTCCATTTTAGATGCTAAAAGAGGAAAAAAAAGGTATTAATGCAATATATCTTAGGATCATAGTGTAACAATGTTGGTGGGTCGCACATGTTTTTCCTTTTTAATTACTGGTACGTAATTAGTTATTAGAGTTTCAAACGGTATAAAGCCGTATATTATATTCACAAGTCGAATTGAAAAATGCACCATTCATATTATAATTAATGTATCACGATTTCATTATGTCCTTCACATGACCGGCTTAATTTACAAGATCAAAATAAAATTTTCATTATTGGGTTTTTTTTTTTTTAATCGTAATCTTCTTATAGTTTGATGATCTTAACTTTGTCTAGTTATAAATTTTCAGAGTTGTTAAGAGCATTTAATTGGTATATGTCTCTAACTATTATTATAAGAAAAATGAGTGTTTGTGACATATTATTTATAGTGAAGATAATTATTTATTATAAAAATATACTCATTTTGATAAAGAATAATCATTTTAACAAAAAATAATTAACTAATAAGATTTTTTTTTTAGTAATGTGGTACTTTAATGTATTAATGCATGGACATGGCTAAAATACGAGGTTGTTTTCTTACAAAAATCGATACGAAACAAATAATAAATCTGAGAATATTAGCAGTACTAATTATGTTTGAAACAGAAAAGGTGGAATGTGGTTATTATTAAAAAAACCAAAAAAAAAAAAAAATGGTTTCGATTTTCTATTTGCTAAATGACCTTTATGTAAAGAGTTAACAGTTACAACATTATTAATTGAAAATACATAAAGGTTTAGTACTCTTGGTGATCACTATGTGTGGTGTACAAAGGATGCGTATCATATCAAGTGGATTAATTAATTAATAGTGTCCTAATACAATTCTTAATTTAGTTGTTAACTATTGACATGAGATAGTGGTGTGCTCTCTTTGAGAAAAGTTAATATTTAAGGTAGTTAATGCCTCTTACAACACTGAAAAATACTATATTTGCATTCAACATTATTCCACCTACAACTTGTTGGATGCATAGTTTCTTTCTCGACTTCTATAAACCTCTTCCTTTTTTCCCGAGAAAATCTATGATTCCTTCTTCCATGGTTGTTGAAGCTAGAATGAACAAAAAAAATTCAGCTTGTCGTGTTGAAATTCAGTGTGTCGCTCTCTGTTGAGGTTAAAAACCCAATTATTTTAAGCAAATCTGGTCAGGATTTGTATGTCTTTTGTGAAAGTTCTATTAAGGGACATGATTGAAACTATCTTAGAATATTTTGTTAATGTGGAATCTTGGAAAAATAACAGCATGATTGTGATTTAATTATTGTAAACAAAACTTCTCATGTTGTCTTGTTATATTGAGTGTCAGAATTGAGCAATGTAATTTTCGCGTATTTTGCAGGTCTATGACTAGTTAAATTAATCAAGTAAATCAAAGTACCAAGGACCTTACGAAAATATGCCATGGGGATGATGTTAGCAAATGTTGCCTCAAGCATGCAAGAAAATGATTCCATCTTTTACTTGGACTTGAATAATCTTTCGGTCAAATAAGGTTGATTACTCTAGAGGAAGGCCAACTGTCCATTAAGCATTGGACCAACTAAGCAATTTCATGAAAAGGACTTCAAGTTTCAAATTGGCGTTAAAAACATCTCTAATAATTCCATTTGTTTTGTAGTTTCTGAAGCTGAAGGGCTGAATATATATCATCATGATCTGATTTTTTTCTTGTCTTTTTTCTTAGATCTTGTTTGTTTGTGGGAGTCTAAAGTCAGGGATGTATTGGTTGCAGTATTTTGTTGGGCAGTGCAAGTGGTGAGCTTTTTATTGGTAAATGGACACATATTCTAGAGGTGATGTGATGTTATTATATCCCCTATGAACCAATGTCATTCAACCCCTGCAGTTGATAAATTTGGTAGGTTTGCTGGTCTTCCACTAATACCATGTCGTTTTATGGTGCTCTATTAGCCCAACAGTTGGAGCAATTCTGTTCCAAGCTTCATTTTTTTTTTCAGAAATTAGTTCCTTTTGAATATGATAGCATAGCAGCCTTTTCTATGCTTTCACCTTCTTTAATTTGTGGCCTCAAAAGTAGTTATAGCTAGCATAAAAAATTGTCAGGAATAATATTAGATACAGTTTTAGAGTCGTTTATTTTGATAAAAAAATTGAGTAAATCTAGAACTCACATGAAAAATTAGATAAATATATGAGAGTAATGCTAGATACATTCTAGAGTATGCAAGATCCGTACACTCTAGAAAAAAGTGAGATGTTTAGTTTGGGTTCCTCTGTTTTCATATGCAAGTTCCTATTTGGAGTCGAAAGGAAAAGCCAAGGAAAGAATGATTCATAAAATAACAATTAGTAGACTGAAGTATTCATGTATGAAAGAAAGCCTCAAAGTCAGAAGAGAATATATACACATCATGCGTAGAATTTCAGTAAGTAAACTCAGTATCTTTCAAAGTCATATTCTCACAATTTAAACATCTAATTATGCACCAATATTGTAACAAAGCACATGATCCTTCAGCTTTCAGGGCCCTTTTAATGTGCCCAAAGCATGAGAGAGAGAGAGAGAAAAAAAAACAGAACACATTAAAAGTTCATGTCCCTAATGATGGCCTAATCTATTGATATAATCATAGGATAAACATAATTAAAAGGAATCTAATTATATTATAGATCTAAAGAGATGATAAGAGGAACTAAAGTTGGGAGTGTCCCAACATGAAGCTCATTCATTGCACGGGTCATATTCAGCAGTCGGTACAGTAATCAGCACCAATGGTAGTGGATTTACTAACTTTAATGTCCACCTAAAGAGCTAAATAAATATAGATTATTTTTTCTTCAACAGTGAGTGAGCCTTTGACAAACCCTTTTAATTTGTGGGCAAGTTGCAATGGTTGGATTTGCAAAAGTGGAACTTTGCTGGGATGCAATTCTCTCTACCACGCTAACATACTTTCTTAAAACAATTGCTAGTATCTGAAAGCAGGCAAAATACACTTTGCACCCCTCAAACTAAGGAAACTAATATTTTAGTCTTCAGTTGAGTTATGGTCGTTAAGATTAAGAAAAAAGGATTACATGGCATGATCTTGACCGTCAGCTCTTAATTGAAGGTACAAAATGTTAGTTTTTCATAATTTGATGGTGCAAAGTGTATATTTCTGAGGTAAAGCAAAGGACAACACACAAGAATGGCCAGAGCTCAGCCATCTACAGAGATGGATACATTGTCTGAGAAATTTTATTCGATGATAGTGCTTTTATCATATACAAGCCTATAATCCGCACAATACGTGGATTGTCATTTATGTTAACTTTTTTAATTCTATATAATTTATTTTACATGATCATTGACACAATTATTAAAAAATATATATAAACCAAGGGAATATAATCATTAGGCTTGTATGTTAATTTTCGTCTGTTAAAAAAATATTAACATTCATGTCTCCTCTTAAAAAACCTAATAGGAATGGGGTAACTCTTTATGAGGATCAAGATGAGTTTGTTTCAAAATTGTGTAGAACTTCTCAACACGCCCCTCACACGTGGGCTAGTATTTCCGATATCATCATCATGGATATGTTGCAGGAACTCATCATGGATATGTTGCAGGAACTCATCATCGATCATAAGTTAATCTGCTCTTATACCATAAAGAAATACCTATTTCTCCTCTTAAAAGACCTAATAAGAGGAGTGGGGTGGCTCTTATAAAAATCAGGATAAATTTGTTTCTAAACCGTGTGAGACTTTTTAACAAGAAGATGACGGCAGATTTTAGAAGGAAATAGTTAAAAGGAACTAAAAATAAACTTTGAACAAGTTGCTCCAACATAACTTCAAAAGTCATCATTGTACTGATTACTCCGAAAGGCCAGACTTTGAAGTCAAATTCCATGAACTCCCCTGGCATTTCCAGGAAAGAATGTCGAAAGAAGCACTATGTTGGGACCCTCTTTGACTAATCTTACAATGAACAAAATAAGAAAGCCCAGCAAGGGTGTTGGAGAAGGCATTACACATTTGTAGCAGTGAATTAACTGATTTATCTGTAGGTTAAATATGCACTGAGACCCATTTATTTTTATTGCATCTGTTCTTGAGTCCATATAACAGTGGTCACATGTTTGTATTCACGAGATAAATGTCAAGAAAAACGAAGAGAAAAATGGCAACACCTTTTTATTCACTAAAACAATTACTGATTCATCCAAACAATCACGAAATCTATAAGCAGAGATAAAATGTAGACGTTGCCTTCAAGACTCAGTTCCGGGGTGTGATTGATTCCGGTACAAAGACATGACCCTCCTTTATGAATCCAATAGCTTTAACATCTCAAAATTGATGATTCCAACAATGAAAGATGAAGAGAAAAGGCTAAGGTTAACTTTTTTCAGGGTGTGAAGGGGGCAAAGACAACCACCGAGTTGTGCCCGCCAAAGCCAAATGAGTTGGAGATAGCTGCAGAAAAATTAGAAATTTTGATTAGTCAACCTTTGGATGGATGTACCATTATGTAATCATTCAGATACTAAAAACACAAATTATTGAAAAAAGGGTTTCTTGTTGCTCTGAGCTAACGCAATTACCCGGCAACATGTGTATATGTTTACACATATATATATGTTTGTGTATTTCAATTTTAGTTATTTAGTTTTGACCCACATATATATATATATATATATATACGTTTATATGGCAGTTGCATCATTTTTCACACACGCTGAGTATTGACACTTGACATACCAATGTTAACTTCGTGCTTTTTCTTCACGTTTGGGACGGTATCAATTGTGACAGCAGGGTCCAAGTTCTACACGAGTAATAGAAATATATCAACATGAAATGCATTCTAAGAAAACCGTTGGAATTAGCTAAAAGGAGGCATGCGAATGTGAGAAATGAAGGACTAAGATTAGTACATCTTGGTTAATAGTTGGATGCAGCCAGCCAGTTTTGATTGCTTTTATAGTTGTGATAGCCTCTAATCCACCGGCAGCGCCAAGGCCATGTCCAATCATTGACTGAAACAGGAAAAAGACCGTTAATAATTTGTTGAATTAGACCTCATTGAAATTCTTGAACTCGTTTGCATGGAATAGGATTTATGTTTCTTGCCTTAGTCCCATTCATCTTTATCTCCGACGTGTCCTTGAAGACCTTCTTGATGGCACTAACCTCAGCCAAGTCCCCTGCTAGTGTAGATGTTGCATGAGCATTCACATAGTTCACCTACAAGTCATATATTTAAGAATGTTTACCACATTTCTAATCTCCATTATATGGTATATCTCCATATAAATATGATGAAAACTTTAACATTGAGATTAAGGACTGCTTTTACCTCTTCAGGGGAAACTCCAGCATCTTGTAAACTTTTCGTTATGCAAGATGAAACTCCAAGGCCATCTGACCTAGGATCAGTCATGTGATGAGCATCACATGTTATGGCACCTCCCAAATACTCTGCATATATTTTTGCTCCTCTTTTCATTGCACTCTCCAAGCTCTCCATAATCTTATGTGGTTTACAAAAAAATGTATTCTTAGTGATATAAGATTGGAAAAATTATTATTAAGGCCAGAAGAAAACTAAGCTAAGTCTTGTTATACTGAAAGAACAGTAGATTCTATAACTACCAGAACTCCAGCTCCTTCTCCCATAACAAAACCATCGCGATCCTTGTCCCATGGTCTGGAAGCTTTATTGGGTGCACCATTTCTCTGAGACAAAGCCCGGCAAGCAATGAACCCACCAACCCCAGTAGGAATGACAGCAGCCTCGGTCCCGCCAGCTACCATGATATCTGCCTCACCTCTTCTAATGTGATTTGCAGCTGAAAAGAAGCAGTAATTTGCAGTTGCACAAGCAGTTGAAATGGAGTAATTAGGTCCCATCAAACCAGTGTCTATAGCCAGCAATGCTGACCCCATGTTGGTGATGGAATAAGGAATGAAAAATGGTGTTATCTTCTTATATCCCTTTTGGATTAGAGCTTCCACTCCAGCGGAGAAAGCTGTTAAGCCTCCCATGCCTGATCCAACTAGGACTCCAATTTTTGTTCTGTCCATCTGCAGGGCAATAAAAATTGAAAATTGTTATGCTTAATGTAAAGACTGGTGAATTATAATGTGCTGCTTACAAAATCTGACTGACTTTTTCAAGAACTTCAGTTCCAAGGTTGGCATCTTCAAGGGCCTTCTTGCCAGAAACTAAACAGTACCGCCAGGAATCATCAAGCCGGCGATCATTCTTTCCATCAATATAGCCTTTGGAAGAAAAGCCACGAATCTGACCTGCAAACCGGACAGAGAATTTTGAAGCATCAAACCTGTCAATTAGGTTAATCCCACTCTCTCCCTCCAGAAGTTTGTCATAGAATGTATCAATGTCACTGCCAAAAACCGACACAAGGCCCATTCCTGTTATGACAACACGTTTTTTAGGATCTGTTTCTCGTTTGGGAGCTGAAACTGTTGAGGCCATGGACTTGATTGTTCTGCATTTTGGAGCTGAGAATGGAAAATCAAATCAAGTTAACACAAATAATGCCCCATAA
Organism: Platycarya longipes; assembly: GCA_036559045.1. Taxonomy (NCBI): domain Eukaryota; kingdom Viridiplantae; phylum Streptophyta; class Magnoliopsida; order Fagales; family Juglandaceae; genus Platycarya; species Platycarya longipes. The sequence continues at coordinate 13,873,653 of CM071799.1, read as the reverse complement.
GATGTCAATGTTGTATTATTGAGTATCGTACATACTAACCATAGAAAAAGGCTTAGACAAACTAAAAGAAAAATAAATCAAGATCAGCTCTGGAAGATATAGCAACAAGTGACGTCTTGAGAGAACATTTAGGGATCAATAACTGAAAATCTATGATGCTGTCCCTCCTGGATTATCGCTTCTGATCAGGAGAGAGGACAATGTTATGGGGTTTACTCAATATCAGACATAAGGGTGTTCAAGCGGGTTCTGGATTGGGAAGCGGGTTCAAGCGGGTTATTTGAGTGGTATATATGTTTCACCTAGTAGATTTACCAGAGTACAATCCAACCGGACCTTAAATTTTAACAATGTGTTAGAGGAAAGAACCCATGAAATAAGATATCATCCACTATAAAGTATAACAGCTCTCATGCCTACACAGTTTGACTTTAACTTCAGCCTGGATTAGGATTAAAATCATTCTCCATGGCAGCTTCCCATTGCTTTCTAAACAAAACATTCATACACCCAATCATTTCTAATATTTGAGATTAAAAAAAGAAAACAAGTCTTTAGGGCCAAAATGAGACATCAGATAGTATTACATCGAGTATGTTGTGTACCATGCTTAGGAAATGCTATATAACATATTCTAATCTCACTTTTATCCAACTGTGTTGATTTGACATTATCCATCAACCTTTGAATTTGTTATTTTAAACAAGAGTTTATTAATGGTTGATGGACAATACCATATCAGTATAGTGTGATGGGAGCAAGGAATGTGCTATATAGCATAACTCTTTGTATCTTTGTGGTGGAAACTTGTGTTCAAGTTTGTGTGCAGAGTGATGTTAGGGTTGTTTGCTATGTTTTTAAGCTTTTGATTTCTTTTGTTATTTTATTTTCAGTGAATTTGGTGTTGTTTTAGTGTGCTGCAGATCTGGAAAGCGTGTGGGTGTATGAAGAGCTACACCAAAGGCTAATAAAAGGCTTGAATAATTGTGCAATGATAGGGTGTACGAGTTACTTTATAGAAAATGATAGGAGTTAGTCCCGTTTGGATTCAAAGATGAGATGAGATAAGTTAAGATGAATTTTAAAAGTTGAATAAAATATTATCGGTATATTATTTTTTAATATTATTATTATTTTAAAATTTGAAAAAATTGAATTAGGATTTGAGAAAGTTAAATTGTTTATTATATTTTGTGTGGGAATTTGAGAATGTTGTAATGATAAAATTAAGATGAGATGAGCTCATCTTTCAATTCAAATCCACGAGTGTTACCCTCCTTGATTGATGTAGAGATCAGCCTCTTAGCCTGTTTGGAATTTCTACAGAACTGAGATCAACTCAGTTCAATCTAATTTTAAGCTAAGATTAGTATTCAAATATTTGACTCTTAAATCATTAAACTCATATCAATTCAAAATATTTTTACATGTGAGACTCATAATCATTTTCAACTCAACACATTTATACGCGTGACTCGACTCGTAACTTTTTTCAACATTTCTTAAATACATATAAACTCATCTTAACATTCAAAAACATTTAGACTCATCTTAAGTGAGCATCACAAAACTCATTTCATCATCTTAACTTTTTACTATTTATAAATAACTCAACTCAACATCCCCTAGATATAATAAAAAATAAAAAATAGAAGAACAAAATTAATACAATGGCACTTTAAAAGGAAAGACAGAAAAACGCAAGCCCCCAAGAGTCACAACATTCATGGAAGTCTACATTGGTTAACTGAGATTGACCTGGAAAGGAAGGTTTGTAAGCCAAAGCAAACTCGTTTATATCTTCTCAAAGGCCCCCCTTTGAAGCATTATATAACATTATAACATAATTAACATTATAGCATCTTAGCCAAAATTCTAAAATTAGGAGAATCATAGGCTCTTACCTGGAGTAGAAATGAACCAACTCGATCTCTGCCTAGTTTGAGCAGTTTGAATATTATTTACAGGTCTAAGCCCACTGTATTGAACAAGAGAAGCTCCATTACCTCCTGATTCTCTAGCTCTGAGCAGCACCCCTGAAGAATAAGTACCAGCAATGCCTGCCATCTCTCTTTCTCTCACTCTTTCTCCTCAGTCTCCCTCTCTTCTTTTTTTTTTTTTTTTCTGAAAGCGGTAGGATTTGACAGATATAAAGAAAATGAGAGAACTTTGGATTGTCAGTGGACTTTTCTCGCTGTTTATGGCTTTGTAATTTGTTTCATTGGAGAGTCCGCCCTCTATTTTTTCTTCCCTTTTGTAAGGTAATGAAACAAAAGCTTGGCGATTATAGCAAAGGAATAGGCTTTGAATTTCCCTCATTTTCTTTCAGCCGCTGAACTACTCTCAAACAACCACTGGTTGCAGAGAGAGAGAAAGAGAGAGAGAGAGTCGCCCGTTGTTGAATGCACCCAACTGTTTTCGAGGTTCTATTAATGTAATGAAACGAGGTTTTTTATTGGTTGCCTGTACCTAAATGGTTGGGCTTTTATGGGTTGCCTGGTCCACTAAACAATTGGAAGAGGGATCAGGGAATTTGTTTGATGAATTGGTACTATTTACGTAGTACTTTGCTACAAATGAAATTCATCGTAGTAAATCATAAAATTGTTATGAATTATTAGGGGATTTCTGTCCTTCTTAATTATTTTTGTGAATAATTTTATCATTATTATTTTAATCCTTATATAGTAATTTTAACGCCTATAAATATGAGTTTCATTCGTTCTGAAATTTATAAGAAAATATATATAACAAAAAAAATTTCAGTTCTTAAGAGTTCTTTTTATATTTCTCTCTTGCAATAGTAGTAATTTTGTTTTTAGTTTTATAACATGTTATCAGCACGAAGTTCTACCGATACTGAAGTCAGTGGTCCTCTACTTCAAGTAAATTTTTCAATATATTATTTACAGTCCTCGAGATAAATATTAAAGGTATATTACTGATTATTACTTGATAAAATTTTACTTTTATTTTCATGATTATGTGAATATATTTCTTAAATCCACAGATTTATTTTTGTGATTTATATATATATATAATGTCAAATATTAAGATTTATTACTATTTACATTTCTGAAAAAAGTTATTTATCCAAGATCCTTGATGAGATCCATTTAGATATGATGATGAACTTGGGAGATACAATCATAGAAGAAAATCATGTGTCCCTGAAGGACCGTGCTATATATCTCATGGTGAAAAATCATCATACTGTGTGAAATGAATTAAGAGAGAGATATAAGCACCAGAAGATGTAATCCTCTCAAAAGATCATTATGACTTATTGCACCTGAAGTTGCAAGATTTTAAAAGTGATATTGAATATTCTGCACTCTTCAAAATCAATTCAATATTAAAATTATGTAATGAGAAAGTCATTGATGATGATATTTAAAAAAAGACATATATTATTTTTCATACCTCGAATGTGCTCCTGCAGTAGCAATATCGAGAACGAAAGTTCAACTAATATTCTGAATTTTTATTTTATTTTCTAGTTATTGAGCTAAATAATGAGTTTTTGTTAATAAATTACCAGTTACGTCTTATTAAGGATATTGAATTTACACCATTTCCAAAAGTAAACGGTGCATCCTTGTAAAAGAATCAAGGACGTAGACGTGGTAGAAAAACTATAGAAGTGTTGGTCCCAAAAGCGACAACACTAAAGATGATAAAAATATATCGTATCACCATAAGTGATCCAACTCAGAGAAGGGTAAAGGCACTCAGAATAATTTTTCATAGAAAGATGAAGATGTTTGTTATAGATATGGTATAACTGAACAGTGGTCACGTACATGTTGTACGGCCAAGCACTTGATTTACTTATACTAAACTTTTATACATTATAGTAAAGTTTTATCATGTTTTGAAATAACAAAAAGTCGGTACTTGAAGCACGACAAGAAATTACTTGGGATAATAAAACACTGTCTAAATTTGATCCTCTTATAAATGAATGTAAACCAGAAGTTCAGAGGATTACCTATTTGCAAAATGTTGCAAATCAGTTACAGGATGTATTTACTGACACTAAAAGTGTTGTAAAATCATATATTACTTTTGTTAATGCTTAAGCAAGAATTGAAATCTTTGAAGGACGAGTTGTTAAAACAGCAATAGATGAGTTTAAAATACGCCTGAAGCGTTAAAGACCTATTGGTACAAAAGAGAAAAAAAAATCGGTGCTCCTGAAGAGACCGTACTTTCTGTATAAAATATAATTTTCCTGAAATGGAAACCTCTTGAAGAGATAACTCTTGAAGAGTATAACTCCTGAAGAGTATAACTCTTGAAGAGTACAAACCTTCTGAAAAGAAACCTCCTGTAGAGGTGTTTCATGAAATATTTTCCCCTGGAGATGAACAATGAGATCTCAATACATTTCATGAGTATTGGAAAATTTATGGATAGAAATAAAACTGTTGTCGACAACATATATGATAACACTTAACATTACCAGAAGTAATGAAAAAAGTGAGTCAAGAATTGTCGAAAAATGTCAACGTAGAAATGATTGGCCAAAATAAAAAGCAGCTATTGAAGTTGAATTAAAATCGCTAGCAAAACGAGAGGTATTTGGACCTGTTGTCCTAACAGCAAATGGTGTAATGCCTATAAAATATAAGTGAGTATTTATACGAAAGCGTAATGAGAAATGAAATTGTGCAGTACAATTTGTCGCAAAAGGTTTCCTGCAGAAACCCGAGAGTAGTTATGAGGAAACATATTTCCTTGTTATGAATGCAATCATATTCATATTTTTAATCGATTTGGTTATTACAAAAGGATTGTATATGCAGTTGATGAATATGATCACTACATATTTATAAGGATCATTAGATCATTACATATATAAAGATATACGATACTTGAAGCATCTAATCCAAGTACATTTAGGAGTATGTACTTTATAAAACTTCAAAGATCTTTATATGGATTAAAGCAATCTGTACGTATGTGGTATAATTAAATCAACGAGTATCTATTGAAAGTAGGATTTAAGAATAATCCTATATGCCCATGTGTTTTATCAGAACCTGGATTTGCCATTATTGCAGTTTACGTTAATGATTTACCTTGTTAGAACTCCTGAAGAGATCACAATGGCTACTATAAATTTAATGAATGCATTTGAAAAGGAAAGATCTTATTATTCAATTGTAGATGAGTTACAAGAATTTGAAACTTTTAACCTCATATCTCAAATGCATTTGTTCTTTATAAATCAACATGTCATCCTTATCTAAAGGATTAGGCAGTTGAAATAAAGAGACAAGTAATGATTTTAAATCCTTATTATTTTGCTTTAAGTCTGTAATTTTTCTGTCAGACTCTTGAATAGTCGTTGAAGTACGGAAACATTTTCGTTAAGCTCCTCAATGTCACGATTTTTGGATTGTAATCGGCTGGAAAACCCGACAATAGAGGAGGAGTATCGAGTGCCGAGAGTCACCAGCACATAAACGGCTTCACGATTTGACTTATTAGTCAGATCATTTGCTTGCTGCAACATGGCACCTGCGGAAGATGCAGGAACAACTTGTAATTGAGGTGAAGGATACCTCATATGTTGATCGTGAGAAATATTAAAAGGAAATTGATAAGCCATTGGAAATTTGTAGAATAAGAATGTAAATATAGATGAATTATAGATATGAGAAGAAGATTTGATGCGAACTATATGGAACTAAAGACGGTTCTTATAGAAATGGAAATAAGAACAAGACAAACTATCATCTATTTAAATCTCACTTTACAAGATATGCTGGATGCATAATTTCAAAAGCCAGCGAGATTAATTACAGCTATTCCTATTTTCTTGTAAACGCTGAACCTCTACCGTTAGCTGCTGTTGTTGACTTTGTATTTGAGTTCTCTCTCGTTTCAGCTCTTCTACTCGTGTTTTTAGGTCACGAGAATACCAGTCTATAAATTTCTTCAGCTCCTTGTTTTCTTGTCTTAAATTTTTATTTTTTCTATCTTTAGTTGCAAGTGTTTGATGCAACTCAGATATTTGAATTTTAAGATAATCAACCTCACTCGTTCTCGCTAGTAGCCTCTGAGACATGGTTGTAAGAGATGTAGCATATTGAGCACTGAGAGTTCTTGATGCTGCAACAATTTTAGGATCAGATTTACTAGAAAGATATATCTCTGCTCCTATCATGGTGTTTACAGTTTTAGGAGAAAATATGAGTGGTGGGGGTATAAAAGGTTCATAGTTCAAATCTGGGACATTAGAATTTCTATCAAATTGTTCTGGATGAACAACAACTGAATCTATGAAGAATGTGATATCTTTTTGCTGGAGTAAACCAATGGTAAAACTGATTATATTTAAATAACAACCAAAAGCCTTCAAATCTCTTTAAGATCTCGTTTGTCAACAAGGTCAAGCGGATTTGATTTTTCGCTGAACCGATAATATTAGACCTTAAACTTTTACAGCTTTTATCATATATGGATGGTTTCCAATGCTATTTCCGCCATATATAAACAAGTTCTCCCTAATAACTTTGAATGAGGGGGAGAAAATTTTATATGAAAATATTATCATGTTCTCTCTAATGCATTATTTAGATGGAAATCATGTTTGAATTCTTAACCTGTTATATATGCTGAAATTATGTTTGTTTATTACTTAAAAAACTAACGCATATTCTCAGGGGGAGTTTAAGTATTACTGTAGATCTCAGATTTTTACTAAGTCTGTCAAACGCCTTATATGTAGGGTTTCCTCTACCTTGTCCGATACATTTTAAACCCATAAGGCCCTGAAGTGCCAAAGACGACAATATCGGATGGGGATATGGAACTGCATATAATCGTCAAATCTTCAAATCACTCAGAGATTATTGCAATTCATGAAACAAGTAGAGAGTGTATTTGGCCGAGATCAATAACTCAACATATCCAAGAAACGTGTGGTTTTTCATGATCAATGATAGCCCAACAATTTTATATGAAGATAATACTGCTTGTATCACTCAAATCAGAGGAGGATATATCAAGGTGACAGAACCAAACATATTTCATCTAAATTCTTTTATACTCACGAACTCCAAGAGAAAGGTGAAATTAATGTCAAGTAGATACAATCAAGTGATAATCTGACAGATTTATTCATGAAGGCATTACCAACTACAACATTCAAAAAGATTGCGCAGAATATTATAATGCAAAAACTTAAAGATCTATCGTCATGCACTTTTTAGGGGGAGTAAATATCCTGAAAACTTGTGCTGATTGTACTTTTTTTCTTTCGCTAAGGTTTTGTCCCATTGGATTTTCTTTTGCAAGATTTTAACGAGGCAATCTTAAAGCACTTGTGGATACATAAGAAGACTGTACTCTTTTTCCTTCGCCATTAGTTTTTCTTCCAATTGGATTTTTTCTAGGCAAGGTTTTAACGAGGCAGATTCTTTATGGGTGGTCATTCAAGGGGTAGTGTTATGAATTATTGGGGGCGGCCCCCGTCTCTCTTAATTATTTTTGTGAATGACCACATCACCATTATTTTAAGTCTTGCACAGTAATTTGCATAGTAATTTCAACGCCTATAAATATGAGTTTTATTCGTTCTGAAATTAATAAGAAAATATATAAAACGAAAAAAGTTTCAGTTCTTGAGAGTTTTTAAGAGTTCCTTTTATATTTCTCTCTTGTAATAGTAGTAGTTTCATTTTTAGTTTTATAACAAAAATTAAGATTTTAATATTTTCTTTTTGTTTGATGATGTGGAAGCCTTTCACGCTAATACTGCATTGAGTGTTGTGTGTCAATAAATAAATTTGCAAAATAAATCTCCCGCAATATGTCATTAAATATACATGCAAATTCGAATCTTGACGTACGGTAATGCCTTTAAGGTACGTTAATGTCTTAACCGAGAATACAAAGGAATTTTTTCCCTACTTTCAACTAACCTATTGTTAACTAAAAAAAAATAAAAAACCTAATTTATTGTTCATGCACGGTCCATGCTTCTTTCAGAGATTTCCCTTTATGCATAGTTTATGCTTTTCTAGGACTCACCTTTATTTCATTTTAAGCTAAGATTATGTTGGCCCATTTAAGGATTGGAGGAGGGAGTTTAGATATCCTCAGAATAGCAGTCTCCTTTGAAAGAAGTAAATCACCTTAATAAGAGTATATATCAATTTACAATATTATGTTTTAAAAGGAATACTCATTATTTCACTCGTCATTCATACTAAGCTGCAAGAAAAACTCAAAACAAGTATACTGGAGCAAACAAGAAATCAGCCTATACTGCTCTTATTCAAAATCAAAATTCCAATCAAAACAATGACATAACCTGGAAGCTCTTATGGAAAATTAAAATGCAATATAAGCTAAAACACTTCTTTTGGAAAGTAAGCCATACATGCTTATTACTAGATCTAAAATAAGCAGAATCATTCATTTGGAAGCTGAACAAACTGTGTGTCTTTTGTGTGAGGTAAAAGAGGAAACAACAAGCCACCTATTTTTAGATTGTCTATACACTAGAATTGTCACTAATAAGATTTTCACTATTATTGATTCTCACAAAAATCTTCAGATACCAGAAAATGACATTCATTCTTTTCAGATATTTGCTACTCTAGCAATGGATTGTTTATGGTTTCTTCAAAACAGAGTGGTACATAACAAAGAAATTCTATCTCTTATTGGTTTTCTAAAAAAGCTTTGGACATGTTATCAAGAGCATAAATCTGCATGGTCATTGGGGGCAAACACTCATAATGAAAGAAAATGATTTTTAAAAGATTTCTATACCCTAACATTTGATGTAGCAATTAAATTGTTGGGAAGTACACTTGCTGGTATATGCACTACAGAAAAGGGAATCACAAAATTGGCAAAAGCATATTCTTCAACTACCACAAATGCAAATCTAGGAGAAGTGCAAGCTGCACACATGATGATTAAGGAAGCAATTTCAAGAGGTTATAAAAAAAATATCTTGGTAGGTGACTCAAATGTTGTAATTCAATCGATTTCAAATCCAGAACATACTCAAGATTGGATAATACAATCGGTCATCCAAGATATCACAGAACAACTTAAACATTTTGAAGAATAGAAAGTTGTTAAAATTCATCAATTCTCAAATCGATGTGCGCATGATTTTACGCATTGGATAGCTCTAACGCAGACCCAAGGAAACATTCCTCTTATTTATTTACCGCATAGTCTTCTTAATTTTTATAGTGGGAAAAGTCCACCCTAATCTTGTAACTAAATTGAGATACAATATGTACAGCTTTCTTACTGGGTTCAATATATAGACTTGCTTGTTTACAAAAAAAAAAAAAAAAAAAAAACAAGGTAGGTGATGATTTATTAGAGATTTTTGGACAAAAAATAATTACAAAAATTATTTTATAAATTGATATAGTTTGGTGTGATCCATCAAATCTAAGATTGTTAAAAAAAACCCACTATCTCGACTCGACCGATTTTCCCGACTCGATATGCTCAAAATTGGTATTGGTTAACCGAACAGTTTACCTTTGCTCTGTCACCCGCATCTGTTGCCTCATAATCTCGATCGACATCATTGGTTGCCTTGGTCTCATTAAGCTGTTGCTTCTCTCGAACTTGATGATGGCAGAAATGATTTCATGGAAAACATCAATGGGTAGCCACTAGCCAGAGTTATCCCAATGCCATCCTCTTCGATGATGAGCGCTTCAGCATCTGAAAACCCCCTCATCAGTTTCTCAAGTTGGCTAATTAGTTAAGTGGGTATCGAATAAGCGGAATACATTTGTAGTCAGGTTAGGTCGGAACTGAGACTGTTGGGCAGGGCCGATCCGGGTTGCCTGAACAATCGTAATCAGATCTACTTTATAACAAAAAAATATTTTACAATCAGTCATACTATCTTAAACTAATTCAGTTTGTAAGTTTTTTTTAATTATCTTAACCAAATATTTTTGAATATTGAGATGTAGGCCTCCTATCCAATGCTCCACCTATTTGTATATTATATGCTCATGGTGACATGATGCTCGTGCCGCATTATATCAAGTTGGAGCTACTATATTTTTAAATCGGTATGTGGAGCACACCAACCAGATCACCAAAATTATAATATTTGATTTATAAAATTTAAATTTTAAAAATTATTTTTCAAATCAAATAATGTCATGTCAGCAATATAAGGTATAATTATCTTAGAATAACATACTCTCCATTTTATTTGGAGTTGCTTTTCAGTTGTGTTCTTCCATCTAAGGATGAAGAAGTTACAATGCCAATGATCTCCTTAAAATTGTCACGGTCCAGTCAAATCTGATATTTCATTATCTGCAAAAGATAGCTTTTAAGGGCATGCCAACTGCCAAGTCTAAAATTTGTGTAGAATTTGAAGTTTTATTTATAGCATTAACTTTTAGTTAGGTGAATATACGTCGAACTAGTTATCTTAAAGTCAAAATAGTAATATAATATTATATATTTTAATAATATTTTACAAATTATTTTTTTATATTTTGTAAATATACTTTAGATATTAATTAATAATTTAATTTTTATTTAAAATTATTGTTTTCTAACCATAGGATAAAATAAAAATAAATTAAACTTTAAAGAAGAAGCGAGAGAAAATAAGAATAAAAAGTCTTTTGATTGATGAATAGTAACTCACCAAATTTGACTATGCTTTTTCATTAATTATTTATTGTACCTTTTTCTTTTAGAAAGAGTCAGTAGCCACTCACGTAATGGCCCTATTCCAAATTTATTGAAGAACCCTTACTTATGACGGAGGAAAATCGTGATTATCACCTTATCACTTAAATGATATAATAATATCTAAAAAAACCCAAAACCCAAGTAATCAAAAAGGAATCAACCAGCTTATTAAAAAACAATAAACCAGTAAACCCATAAACCACAACCATAATAACAAAAACCACAAATAAATGATAAAGATGTGGAAATACAAGACCAAAGACCAACCCAACCTTTACCAGAAAGTTCAATTTCTAAACTCAGCAGTCAGCACCCTTAAAAGATCAATTTCTGAATCTCCTGATATAACGTAGGCCACCTTTATCAATTCTAATACTCCCTCTCATAAATGCATGTAACTTAGAAAGTGAATATCTTTACCGTATCTCAAAGTTTGAGTTGAAGTGATTTGGTTAGTCCAACACGGTTAATTTTGAGAAAACTTGTCAAAATTTAGACTTGGCTAGCTTTAGTGAATCTAATACCAATGTTCTAAAACTACTTATGGATATCACAAACATTACTTGACATTCCTTCCACCTTTAAATAAATCATCTCTACGGTTTGAATTATCCAATAAACTTGTTTGGCTAGGGAAGAAACTTTACCACCTAAAAGCAAGATTATAAGTTAAATTCATCATTTCTCTATTTGCATCTTTTGCAAGTATTTTTCATTGACATATCCAATAGAATATTGATGCGGAAGTCTTTTATATAAACTGTCGTAAAAAATTATCGGTGTTGTACTATGAGTTGATCTTATAACCGGTTGGGCTGAACTCCACCAAAAAGCAGCCTTTTAATAATTTAATGCCACTTAAGCGGTTCATTTACACTATAATGAGACCGCACCCAAAAAAATTTGCCTCTCACACTCATTTCTTCCCATCTCAAATATGATCTTCGACCAAAACCAAGGACCAATTCGAACCTTACCACGTAATAAGGTTGCAGGTGCTGAAAGAACTGATTTTTATCGGATGTCTGAAAAATCTGGTGTAATAAGGTTTAGGTAAAATTCCTGATATGGCATGTTGTGATTGAAGGCTGTTAAAATTAAATAATCAGCTCGATCGCTCCAAAGCGGTACACTTTGACTATTTTTCAAGATTGTAATAGATAGTATGGCATATATTATGTTTATGAGAAGTGCTGGGGATCTGCTGCAGTCATAAATATTTTTTATACTTTTTCTCATTTCATTTTTTTTATAAAAATAATAAAATAATATGTGCAAATAAAATATATGTAATTTTTTTTCTATTCAAAAACTTTTGTGAGGCCGCGGCGAAGTTCTAATGCCGAGAATATATATATTTGTTCTTTTGATTATGATTTTATTGACCTCCTAAACAAAAGAGTGCTGTCTTTAAGATATTAGGCTCCAAATTGTCCAAATTCTTTTAAGGTTTTATTAGTATTTGAAGACGAGACGAGCTTGTTTTAACTCATCTCAAACTCATTATTACACTTTTTCATATTTTGATATAAAATACAAATTTCAATACAGATTTTTAAAATTCTAATACATCTTTTTTAATTTTCAAGTTAACTTTTTCAAATTTCAAAATAATAATAATATTAAAAAATAAACTCAATTTATATCAACTCATCTTATTTCGTTTTTGAATTCAAACAAGGCCTAAAACCCACGCATGTTCAGGCCCAAAATCAAATTTATGAGGCCCAAAAGCTAGTTTGATTAGATGTCTCTGAAAGGAAGTCGATAATGGAGTGAGTGAATGTGGTTCTTTTTTCTTAATGTATTTGACTAAAATTAATATAAAATATGACCATAGATTATAAAGATATCGTGCATTTTTTTTAAATGAGTGGAATCATTTGTTTAAAAATAATAATTTTTTTTATTACTCACTTAAAAAAAAAAAAGAGTATAGTATTTGCACACTCTATCATTATAAATATTATTTTTGAAATTAATTTTTTATATAAATTTTATATTTTTTTAATTTTTTAAGAATAAAGAGCTAGACTTTGACTTTATATTTATATATATATATATATTTTTTATTATCTATAAAGTAGTTATGACTTACTCAAAAAATAAATATATATATATATGGGCAATACTATTTATCTTAATTTGAAATTTGATTTTTTTTTAAATATTTTTTATTAATTTTTCATATGATTTTTTTAATATTTTAAAATACTTTTTAAAAATATAAAAAAATTAAATATTATTTAAAAATTCTTATTTAACTATAAAATTTTAAAAAAATCAAAATTAAAATTTTAAACCGAAATCTCAAATCAAGATAAATAGCATTTTTCTATTTATATAAATCTAATTTTGCCGACAAAACGTCTCGATTCTAAAATTGTCCAATTAACAAACGTGGCAAAAGAAGAGGTCGTGATTTGGACACACAAAATTGGGCCACCAAACCAAACCCAAGTCCTCCCTCACCCCAAAACCGAGTCTATCTCTCACCCTACATCCAACTGCCACCTATTTACTATTCCACACTCTTGACGCGTCCTCTCTCAACTTATTCAAACTCTTAGCACCTCTAAGCAAATTCAACACGTGAGTGTGAACACAAAGGCAGACACGAACCTCCTAGACCTTCTAGAAAGCACAGAATAAAAAATTATCCAAATAAAAAGTCACACAGCGCCATCCTCTCTCTCTCTCTCTCTCTCACTGAGTCACCATTTTTCCTTCTTAGAAACGCGGTTTTGCCATCATGATCACGTCTCGTATTCGCTCAACTGAGCTGAAAAAATTAAATAAAAATATCAGAACCTCTTGTTTGCTTTTCCAATTAATGGACTTTAATTTTATTTGTTAATTGCTCCATGTTTGGACATTTCTACTTTGACAAATTCACACGCTATCCCTTGTGATATTTCTGGACCCCTTTTTCCTCGAAATTTCCCTTTTCTCATACTGTAATCCCTCTCCCTTTTATTTAACTGCCTCTTCCCCCACCCACTTCTACCCTCACACTAAATTACTTTTCTTTCTTCTTATTTTCTTCTTCATCTTCTGCATCTTTTTCATCTCCAACACTTTCAGCCTAAATTTTATATTTTGAAGTGTGTAAATTTGGTATCTTGCAACATCCCAGATAGAGTTTTCTCGGTATTTTTAAGGGATTTGAGGAGATTTTTTAGTTAGGATGGAGAATAACCAGTCGTTTTGGCAATTCAGTGATCAGCTTCGGGTGCAGACCTCGAATTTGGCGAATCTCTCGGTGAACGATTCCATTTGGAGCTCTAATCTCGGCGCGAAGAGGCCTGAGGAGAGGAAGAACTTTGATATTAGGGTTGGTGGAGAGGTTAACTCTCTGAGCAACTTTAATTCAAACGGATCTGACTTCAATGGGTTCAATGATGGGTGGAGCAGTCTCAAGCCTAAGGGATCTGATTTCAATGGATTCAATGATGGGTGGAACACTCTCAAGCCTAAGGGGTCCGATTTCAATGGAGTCAATGATGGCTGGAGCAATCTGAAAGCGAAGGGGTCCGATTTCAACGGATTCAATGATGGCTGGAGCAATCTGAAGGCGAAGGGGTCTGATTTCAATGGATTCAATGATGGCTGGAGCAATCTGAAGCCGAAGGAGTCTGATTTCAACGGATTCAATGATGGCTGGAGTAATCTGAAGCCGAAGGAGTCTGATTTCAATGGATTCAATGATGGGTGGAACAGTTTCAAGCCAAAGATGACTGATTTTAATGGGTTTAATGAAGGGTGGAAAACGGGGGCTATCAGCCCTATAAATGGTCCAGTTTTTGGTGGATCTCAAAAGAGTGTTGGGATTAATGGTGGGTTCAACAAGGGTATTTACTCTAAGCCTGGGAATCATATTTATAACAACAATAACATTAACGTGAAGGGGCACAAGAATGGAGGTAAGGGTGAGGATGATCATGGAGGAAAAGCTGGGAAGAAGAATAGTAATGGCAACAAGAAGAATAATGGTGAAAATAATAATGATAGCAAAAGTGCTGTCGACAAGAGGTTCAAGACACTTCCACCATCTGAGTCTTTGCCAAGGCATGAAACTGTTGGTGGGTATATCTTTGTCTGCAACAACGATACTATGCAGGAGAATCTCAAAAGACAGCTCTTTGGTATGTAGCCCTTGATCCCTCTCTCGTTTTTGCTGCAGATATTTGTTTTGATTGATTTTCTGTATAAACTTGCAATTTTTGCTGTCCCCTTTTTTCAAATCAAGTTTCTGGGTGCTTAGTTGAGTCTGTATATTGACCTGATTTTTAAATTTAAGATCCATGATTATGAATTGTCTCGAGCACATGAATTCTGATCTTCAAAAAGAGATTATAGATGTTTGATATTATTGGATCGCTGTCTAGGTTGCAAATGAAATTAAATGAATATCCTTTTTTCCTTGTGGGAAAGAATATCCTTTCATATAAATGTTATTTTACTCTACTTATAAATAAAAAATAAAAAAATAAATGTTAGTTTACTCAATCAAATTGTAAGAATTTATCAATTTTATTGCTCTTCTCTCAATTACAAGTTCTTTTACCATCTCGTATTTTTTATTTATTTGGTTCTAAATTTGTGCTCCAAAATAATTCCAGGTCTGCCTCCACGTTACCGAGATTCAGTTCGGGCTATAACTCCGGGCTTGCCACTCTTCCTTTACAACTACTCCACTCACCAACTCCATGGAATCTTCGAGGTTCGTATCTCTTTTATTGACATGAAATAGTCATTCCTTTTCTTCCTGATTTTGGGTGTGTAATTTTGGCTAATATCGATTTGGTCTTTCTTCAGGCTGCAGGCTTTGGAGGAACTAACATAGATCCAACGGCTTGGGAGGACAAAAAGTGCCCTGGTGAATCGCGCTTCCCTGCTCAGGTATGAACAGTGAAGAACCCCATTTTCATAGTTCTCTTGATTGCAGGGTATGAAAAGGGAACTACTCTATTTAAAAAATAATTACATAAAAACAATCTCATAAACTTATATTAGAGTTATTTTTATAATAAAAATATATGGTTATATACATGATATCTTATATTTACTGATATATATATATATATACGTTTTTTACAGGTTCAAGTTCTCACAAGGAAAGTCTGCGAGCCATTAGAGGAGGACTCCTTCAGGCCAATTCTTCACCATTATGATGGCCCTAAATTCCGCCTCGAACTCAGCATTCCAGAGGCACTCTCTCTCCTTGATATATTTGCAGACCAAAACGCTTGAGCGAGGGATTACTATATATATATATATATATATATACATGCATACTGCTACACGAGTAAAGATAGAAAAGAAAATAGCTGGTGGGGAAAGAAGAGCAGAAAAGAAAGCTGGTTGGCTATGTTGTATCTTGGAATTTAAAGGGAATTATGGAGAACAAATGCAGTTTAGGACGGTTGAATTTGATCAGCCTATATATGTGTGTGATTTGTAAGGCGCTGGTTTTTGTATAAAGGCTGTTAAATGTCTGTCCTTTTTTGTTGTTCTTGCAGTATTAGTGTATAATTAAGAACAAGACACAAGTGATCCATAAAGACGAGCTTCTTTTATATTAATTGAATAGAGAATGAATGCATTGAAACTTTTAGTACGAAAGTTGAGCCGCTGATCCATTTGCATATGAAGAAGCTTGAGGAATGTAAAAGAATTTGGATGGTGTTTGGATATTTTACGAAGAGTAATGTTAAAAGTCTTGCATTGATGAAGGGTCGTTTGAGCAATTTCTTTACAAACCAAAGTGATTGGAGTCTTTTGGTGAATTGGTCATGCGTGGCTAAGAAATTATTTGCCTCTTGATCATCGATAAAAGTATATTTTTATGGTATCCCACATTGTCTATCTTTATGTATGTGTTCATTACAAACGATCTCAAACATTTATGAAAAGAATATATAATTGATTGTTAAGAAAATTTTTACAAAATTTTTGATTCCTATCACTTTTGAAAATGTCAAAAGGTATTTCTAATTTTTTTATTTATAAAATCTGAATATATTTTAAATATGTCTCACCATTTTCACAAAAATCCCTTCCAATGTCTTTATAATTTTCTAAGAATCACTACACATTTGTTTTTTGTTTTTTTAACTTAAGTCCAAATATGATCTATTATCTTAGGGTCGGTTTGTTTTGGGATGAAATAATAACTCCAAATTTATCTCAAATTTATTTAGATTTCATTACACTTTTTCAAATTCTCATATCAAATATAATAAAAAAAATTCATTTTTTTCAAATTTTAAAATTATTTTTTTAAATTTTCATATAAAATTAATATTAAAAAAAAAATATTATAATAATATTTTTTTTTATTTTTTTTTATTTTTTATCTCATTTCATCTTTAAAAACAAATAAGATTTTAATAAATAAATAAATAAATAAACTTTTAACACTGTTATCAATTTTTTAACCATTATGATTGTAACTATCGGCAGACAATATGAAGCTACTTTTTCATGGGATACCTTTTGCTTTGAATCAAAGGAAATTAATGAAACTCTTTAGTTTTGGACATCTAACCCGACAATGCTTTGCCTTTGAGCTTAAAACACGAGCTCATGATGACTTGTGGGTAAACCAAATTAAGATTATCACCGAAAGGAAACCAAATAATGAGTTAAAAATTATAAAGCAAATGATTAATGTGTTTAAAAAAAAAAAAAAAACTAATTAATCATATATTATTAACTTTGTATCTTATTTTTTGATCGTATTTATTGCTATAGATTATTCCATTTTCAATTTCATTCTTTTTTTCGATTTATTTATTCCTTTGCTGTACTTCATAGATACCCTATTCGGTGCAAGGATTATTAAGCTAAGGTAGAGGAGTTATTTGTGATATCTTATTTTCTGTTCTCAAATCGTTTTCATTTTAAATTAAAGCATTAGTTTTAGAAATCTTAAACAGAAAAAATATTTTAATATGAGATGCATCAATTAAATTATCGAAGTTATCTACACATAAAATACAATATTATATATTGAAAAAGTAATTAATATGTTCAAACTTATAATATCTTGTTTGGTAAGATAGTGTCAACTACACTTCCTACTACTATATTTGGATAGGTGGGAAATATGAAAGACTCTTGTAAATTTCCTACCAAATACTTTGGGAAAATTCTTTTATAAGTTTACAAGTTTTGTCAAATTACAGATGATTCCTTGGCTAAAAATCTGGAGAAAATAATCCCATGACAACTGCTATGTGATAATAACATGTTCATCTTGAATTTATTAGTCTAGAATCTATTTAAATCATATTAAAAAAAAGTAATTGTTGCCACAGAGATTCAATATAAGTAAGAGAAACCTTAGAATCGATCGGATGTGATACACTTATTTAGTCAAGTCAAAGGAATCTCAACATATATGAGATTTATTTGTCTTACAATAGGCTATAACTTTCCTTGCTCTTTCTTTGCCCTGCCCTACCTAGACGCCCCTCACGACTCTCTTCTTTCCCTCCTCTCCCCTCTTCCCTTTCTCTTCTCTCCCCTACGGCCTCTGCTCTTTCTCATGTTGATTGTGTCCCTTTCTCTCCCATTGGGAGTTTCTGTATTCTAGAAGTCAGATCATGCTAGCTCTTCTATAGGAGTGTCCAAACCCCCCACTTAAGTCTTTGCAGTGTGCAGTACATTTTTTCAATTTGACTTATTTAATCATTACCACACTCACTTTGTCACCCTTCTTTCCTTCTTTTGCTTCATTTCTTTGATTGTCTTTCAAAAAGTAATTGTTTGACAATAAGTTAAGAGAAGAAAGAAGAACCAGAGGAACCATGACTGGCTATTTATTCTTAAGTGATCAACTTTCAAAGCGTACGTCGATTTTCGGTTTCTGTTTGTGGGTTGTGCTTGGTATATTTGTAGAAGCAGCCATTGTTCTCGTACTTTTTCCTTATATCCTCTCTGGTTCATGTCCAAACGCAATAGTTCTTCTCCTTCTGCTTCCATGCCAGTTAAGAAGGCCTCTTAGAATCCCATCATCCCAAACATCTATAAAGAAATCCAAGAAATACAACTAGATTCTTTTGGGAAATAAGCCTACCACCATTGTCGAAATCGAGTCGTTATGCAGGGCTCATTCCTAGTTTCTTTAGCAAGAGTAATATAGCTTGGTGGGTGACCGGAACATAATTCACATAGAAAAAAAAAAAAGGATCACTAGATTTTATACTCGTATCCTGACAGGGAGAGTAGGTCGTGACAGAGGTGGGGGGAGGAGAAGACGGCTTTATTTTCACACACACACATAGAGTGAAGGAGAGCGTCAGATAGAAGGGAAAATGAGAAGAGACAAGCTTTGGAATGCTGACGCATTCAAATGGTGTTTATCGGAAGCTAATAAGACTTTGCCACGTCAATAATCCAATTTCTTCCCTCCCTTCCCCCGAACGATTTTCTTCCCGTCTCTCATTCAGGTTGAAGCCTCTCTCCCCTCCATTTCTTCAAAGCTCTGGTCTGAAGCTCGATCACTCCCTCCCTCTCTCTCATGCCGCCGAACGAAAAACCTTCCTTCTTCTCACCATCGCAGATCTCCATCTCTCTTCCTTATCACTTCCAACCCCAAACTGATGAACAAAATAAAGCATACCCCTACACCTTTAAATATCTATTACTCACAAACTGATGACTCAATTTAAAACTAGTTTAGCCCTAATTATTAGCTTTGAAACCATGCGAGTCTTTCTTCAAACAAGGATTGAGTATTTACCCGACACATGAAAAGCTAGAACATTGCCAAAACTGAAAAGCGTGCAATGATTGGAAGCATCATTGCAAGCCATCTTTGATGATATGCACATGAAGTGGGTTTGGAAAACTGAGTGTGTGGCATTGTGCCTATCGATTTGGATTTGGGCAACAAGTGATGCATACCAATACAAAGCAAATGCGGAAATTAAATTGATTCAGCATGGAGGAGACGCAGAAAAGGGTTCGCAGAACAGGGTTTGGGAGGGAGGGAGAAAAGGGCAAGCTGAATCACCTGCGACGTGTCCCACCATTTTTTATATCCCATTTTCTTGTGTGGCAACATTTTCTAAAGGTGTCACCGGTCCAAAGCGTTTCTGAAATGAGAATAGAAAAAATGTGACCTGATACATGCTGGCCTATCTCTCATCCACTAAAATCAATATGTGGCGGCACCTCATTTATTGGTGTAAAAATCGGTATCACACCCAAATGGCCCTAAACGTCTCCTTAAAAGTAAATTAACAAATTCACGTGGCGTCCTAGGATATTTTAGATTTATTTTTACAATAGAATTAGTTTTACAATATAACGACTCAGATCAAGCCTCATTAATTTGTGAACTCATTTTTATAAATTTTTTTGTGATTAAATATTTTTCTTATATATATATATATATATATATATCAGTAGATAAAACGATAGTAATGCCAAAATAATGGATAAATTTATTAGATAATTCTTTGAAAAGGATTTCCCAAATATTTTTTAAAGAACAAGTGAAGCAAATATTCACTAGCCTTTAAATAAAAATGAGTTTTACTACTCATCATCTTACTCACTATATTTATTTATATTTATTTTCAATTTTTGTATTCCTTCTAAGTAAAGTAATGGAGTTTTCTTATTTTATTTTACTTATTATCTATGCACACACATTTTATAAGAAAAGAGAAAATTATGTATAGTGTATGATATGGGAATGATGATAGAGTTTTTGCATAAAAATTGGGCAATGCATGTAAGTTAAGGTCTTTTATCCAACTCTCACACATTTTACTCTCCAACCAAATCCCTCTACCCAGTTTCATGACCAGAATCTCACAGTCTCTAAACTTTCTCTTGAGGAACTTCGTTGTTCGAATACTCTTCTCCTCAATGCAGTCTTCACTGAAAATACCTCTTGGGAAATCCAAAAAATTCCTTTAGCAAATCACAACTTTCACTCTATTCCGAATAAGATAAAATGGATTCATCACTCCTCTAGGACTTTCTTTGTGAAATCAGCCTATGCAACTATTGTTATGGACCAAGCTCTTGATAATCATAATCCCACTAATTGGAAGAGGCTACGGAAATTGAAAATGTAAGACCGTCTCAAATTGCTCTTGTGGAAAACGTGTGATAACATTTTCTCGACCAAATCTGTGATCAATAACGTCGTCTATTTGAATAAGGATCAAATAAAATGTATCCTATGCCAAACCAAACCTGAAACTCTGAACTATCTCTTCCTTAACCATTTTTACTCTAGAGTCATGTGAAGGCACTCAAAATGCCCAATTGATACCTCCTATTTTGTCATCCAGCCTTTTTCCAACTGGATCAACAATATCATCAATCCCTCAAAAGCTTTCAAAATCTCGGAGGAGGACCACCGCTCATTCCAACTCTTTGCTACGTTGGCTATCAATAATATTTGATTTTTAAGAAATAAAAAAGGTGCATCATCAACCCATCTCCCGTCCCTTGAAGTTTGTGAAGTTTGTCATAAATACCTTTAATCATCATTCCAAAACTTGGGCCACAAAGATTAATGAGATTGATCCAAGTGAGGAAAGCCATACAAAAAGATTTCATCTTATCAGATTTGATGTGGTAGCCAAAGACTATGGTAGTATCATAGTAACTCTCTGTTGGAATGACTCAGGAGAGATTTTGTTTGCTAAGACCAACCTCATCAACACTCCAAATCCAAATGTTGGAGAAGCATCAGCAGCACTAATGGCCATTAAAGAAGCAGCTAGGCTATCTTAGACCCTTTCACTGTTGTTTTAAGGTCTTATATTAGCTTATGATTGAAGGTCTTATTCTTATCTCGTAATACTCGTATATGGGTGTTCCTAATGTAACCCCCCTCTCCCCCAATCCGAGGACTACGAGGGCTTAGAAACATCAACAATACCATCCTTCAAGGTGACACAAGCATAACCATCTAGTCTATTTCAAGCATAACAACACAAGATTGAAATATGAGTCTCATCATCAGAGATGTCAAGCATCATCTTCGTTTATTTTCAGAATGGAAGGTGGTGAAAATTTCTAGATTAATTCAAATCGATGCATGCACAACCTTGCCCAATAAACAGCGACAACGCAAACTTTTAGAAATATTCCTTTAATCAAACTCTCGCTTTGTTGAAATTTCATAGTAGGAATGACTAACCTTTATCTGTATAATTATCCCCAAACTTATATAATCTCTCTTTTATATTGTTATAATATATCATATTCCTTAAAAAAAAAAGGCCTTTTAGAAAAATAAAATTTATATATTCATAATCTCCACATACCATATACAAGATCTTTTTTTTAATTAAATGTGTGGTATATGAATAATAAGTAGAACAATTTAAATTAATTTAAAAATAATAAAACTTAAAACTTAAAACTTAAAAAAATATATATATATATATATAGTGTACGGTGATGTGTGGAGATAAACAATAACAAAATTCTTTTAAAAAAATGTCAAAAGACTTGGTGGTGGTACCGTGGTACATCATTTTCAACATATTTTCACGTACCCTTTTCTGACCGTTTATTCTCCAACTTGGTCAGCCGGACTTGATCAATGGTCGACGTTAATAATGTATACCATCATTTTTTTTATAAGAGAAAGAAAGAATCAATTGTTCCAATGAAGATAAGTTGTATTTGGATATCAAGATCAATCTCAAATTAATTATTGATGAGATTTTTTTTTTTTAATTTTTCATAAAAAAGTTAAATTCATATTTACTTACTTCATATATTTAAATATATTATATCTTAACTTATTTATATTTAAATACATTTCAATAAAATTTACAAAATAATATTATTCAGGTATTAATTCAAATTATCTAAAATCACATCGTTTACAGCCGAAAACTCAGCTAATTAAAGATCCACATAATAGGAACTCCAATCCGAAGCTCACTTTGTCGCTAGCAAAAGGAATCACCCTAGCAGCTATTACTTGTTAAATATTTTAACATGACATTAATAAATAGATCTTCAATTTCTTATGATCTACAATAATAATAAACAACAATATGAGAAACGTACATTTCTTCATTTGATTGATGAATAATTCATTTGATTATGAGAGAAGAATCGTCCTAATAACGTTTGCCTCACAAATGTCTCCCGATGGTTAGAGGCACTCTAATGTTGTAGGTGAGAACCCTTGAACCTCCCAGTGCTATTTATAGACTTCCGACCATCAAGAAATCTATGAGTTTGTGTTTGACTATAATTAGAGATATAGAGTTTAATCTTATCTGTTAGGAGTAATTCTTATCCCTTCATAACTCAAATATTATGTAATAAGATTTTGAAGTATTTCAAACTAATAAGATGGGTGTGTGGGATACAAAGTTTAAATAAAACTCTTATATTATTTTTCCAATCTTCTTAATTGGTTCGTTTCACAGTATTGAAAAAGACCAACAATTACTGCATCGCGTTCATGTACTCAAAAGTCAAACCCCAATGCCCATTTGCCTATAAAAAAACAAAAGAAAAGAGAAAAAAATGTTCTAATTGTACTAGTCTTCTGATTATTAGCCTTATTTAGGGTTATTTGATGCATGATATTGATGGCATAGACAAGAGTTTAAGAGATGTTTGAATTAAGAAACACTCAGACAATGTAGGGAACATGGTTAATTTTGTCCTATATATACTATACTATAAATCACAGCTTGTATTTTATGTTATTAAAACTCTCTCTTATGCATGTGCTAGATTTCTCATAAACTAAATAAGGGAGTTAGAATACGTAAAATATTTTATTAAATAAATAGACTAGAACAGAGTGAGGATATTCAAACTTATCATGACTTCTGTTTTGATTATTATGTAAAATTATTATTTGTTCTAAAAGTTTTATAAACTGATGAGAATGAATAAATTTAATTAGTTATGTTATATAAACACTATCAACAAACACATGATAAGGTTTCCCATTGAAGTACATCAAGATCAAGCTCTTTACATTAAACCTAGCTCGTGCGTTTCATGCATTCATAAAGAACCTTACATTTCATTAGAATATGTACAGGACGAAGTACTTAAACCTACAAATATCTTAAAATACTCGGGCAGTATGAGCTAAATTAAGGTAATAGTCTTAATTTTTATTTTCCATGATCAAGGACCTTAAAAAGATTAGGCAAAGTTGGCCTCCAACCCATTCCCCAAGCCAAATTAGCACCCTTCCTCTGCTTTGGTGTAGGACTAGCTGAGCTTGCAGCAGCCATCCTCATTCTCTCGATCAAAGCCTCAGTGTTCACTTGCTCCGACAGTATTTCCTCCAACTGTTTTGTGTCAATCACCAACTTCACTCTCCAAACTCCATCTTCAACCGATGGCAGCACCTCAACATCAGCCGATCCAAACTCTAATTGCTCCAGCATCATCGTGTTCTGCATGACTTGACGTTCTTTGACTAATTCCCTGTTGCAAAGTGCATGACACTCCTTAACATGAAGTACTGGAAGTAGATAGTACAATCGGCCACCGATCAGACAATCGAGATCCTGCACCGGTGATGACGCATGACCCTGCCGGAAAATGCCATATCCCGGATGATCGTTCAGGATTTCCCGAGCTGTAATAGGGCCTCTGAATTGTAATACAGCCCCAGAATCAGTCACAACTCTTATAAAGTTGTAACAATCTCTTGTCACCCCTTTGAGAGAGCAGTTCCCCATTGCCAAAAAAAACTCCTAAACTTTTAGTCGCATTAGCCCAAGTTTTGATTTGTATTTAAGTTGTGGTATTTGAGCAATTTGGGGTGTCAGAAGCGACACATGATGAGGCCTGCCATTTTTTTTCAAAAACTGGGATCGGCGCCACGTGAAACTGGACCGTTGGGACAATTGTTTAAGCCAAGTTGGAATGATTTAAGGAAAAGGAACAGAATTAAGAGGTAAGCTAGCAAATTAAATAATTAAGAGGAAAAGACATTTGAGAAGCAGATCATCCATATATATTCGAATTTCTTGGCTAAAGGGTTAATGTGCCAACTTGTCTGATCTGATGGATTCCATTCTAATCCAATAGCTAGGCATGAGTGTTATTAACTTTACTCATAGGTTCGATGCATCAGCATCGATCTACACAGATCACTTCATATGTGTACATACATTCACCTACATAAACTGAAATCACGGGCCTTTCAAAAAAAAAAAAAAACATCACGGGTCTAGCTAGTTTGGTTACACAACCAATCACGAGGCTGGCCGGTTCGTTACACAAATTTAAACTATATTGGTTGCACGGGACTGGTTCTCTCAAATTATAATTTTTTCAAATTTTTACTTAAAATATAATAAATCATTCAGTTTTTTTTAAATTTTAAAATAAAAATTATATAAAAATTATATTTAAATAATATTTTATTTAATTTTTAATCAAATATATCATCTCATCTCATTTCATCCCATCTTATCTTAACTCTTTTCATGGAACGACATAATAATTAAAGTACAAGACCATGTTATCAGCAGTCGGCAAAATGAACTGAAATCACGGGTCACATTACATCCACATGCAGTACTTAAAAAAGAGTGTCTTTTTTAACTCCTAAAAAGATGGCTTCACTCTGCATAGAACTCGCTTCAACCACCTCTAATGGCAGGAAAGAGGCAAGCCTCCGCTACCACGTAAGATAGATGCTTACGTGGCAGCTGTACTTTGAATGGTCCAGATGAACAGTGGGCAACCTAAAGCTCACGTGAGATAGGGTGATATGTCGTCAAAGTGTTCAGGTATTCCCATGCATGTCCAAGCCGTAGCAGCGGCCAGCAGGAGTCTAGCTTCCACTTACCAATATGCAAAGAATTAGAATTTTAGGAATATATATATGATTTATCATAGGTTTGCTCATGGTGTTTGATTATAATCACGATTTTCCTTTCTCCCAAATGTAGGCTATCAATAAAATTAGAATACCGCATCTTTTTTTTTTTTTTTAAAAAGATATGCTTTATCATTGTTTGTGTTTTAGTACTAAGTTGGTGTATTTTGTTTAGGAAGTCACTTGTACTTCTATGAGAAATATTATTGGGAGTTTTGGGTCTATAATTACTATGTATTTTCTAATTAATAATTGTATGAGAATCGTTATTTTCCAAAGTGTATATATATATATATATGCGCCTTAATTTATTACCAAGAAATAGTAGTTTCTAAGTGAGGCAGATAATCATATGTTGTTACAAATCCCATTGAAGTTGATCTCAAGAGGCGAGAAAGCCAAGGATATAAAAGGCTCCCCCCCCCCCCCTCTTTTTCTCTCCTTTCTCTCTCCTTTCTCCCCCTTTCTCTTCCTCCTCCTCTCTCCCCTGAACATAAAAGTCATAAAAAAAAATATTGAGAGAACGGAAATATTGTTCAAACAATAAGTGAATCCTTTGCCGTTGACCAAAAGAATTTGTTATTTAATTTGCCGGTCCCACGCTGGCCGACTCCTTGGCTTCATTTAAAGTTGTTTACTGAAATTCAAATCTAAAATAATTGAGTCAAAATTAAAGTGTCCCTAACAAATCGTTAGATTATCATGCTAAACTAATTAACCATCACACTCAATGCTGCATGGCCTACATAATTTGAACAAAACTAGCTAGCCATAAGCTCGAATATCACTACGAGAATACATGTTTTCTGCAATGCCTATTTTCGTCGCAAAATAGGCAAAAAAATGCCGCAAAAGTGTTATTTCGTCGATTCTAAATTGCCGCACGTCAATCGATAAAAAAATGATTAAAATGCGGATGCCCAAAGAAAACTGAAAAAGGCTGCAACAACTTGTATTTCGCGCGAGTGATTTCGCAGCAAATAGGTTTAAATTCGCGGCAAACGCATGTACAGACAGACAGTTACTGCAAAACGTTGGAAAACTTTTGTTCCGTCGAGATTGCTGTCGTAACAAACTTTCTTTTCGCTGTAAGATATGTTCCAGTTTTTCGACTTTCTTCTAAATGCCGCAACGTCTGCTTTTCACATCGACTTTGTTCTCGCCGCCATGGTTATTTCCTTACGTTTCTATGAATGCCGCAATAGTTAATATATGTGCATTTTAGTGTTTTTGTGGCAGCAATAAGTCGCCTCAAATAATGTTTTCTAGCTAAATATTGTTACGTTGCAATATCATGTCTTCTACGACTGTGACTCTTTAGAAAAACATTGGCGTCAATGTTTTCCATTGCAATAATTTGGATTTTTTTTTATAATTAATTGGCCGTCCTGGGCTATTGTTGGGCATGCATGCATTAATAAAAAGCCTAACAAAACAAGTTTTATTGTAAGGCCCGGCCAGCCCAAGCCCGTTCAATGAAGACCCGGCCCAGGCTCCCCGAAACGGCGTCGTTTCGCCCAGGTTAGTAAACCCCCCGCCCCCTTTCTCTTCTTCTTTCTTTCTTTCTTTTCCTTTCTTTCCTCTCTTTCCCCTGTGCGGCGGTTTTCTCCCCTGTTCTTCAGCGTTTCTTCCTCACGCCCACTCCCCCACGTTCTCGACAGTTACGAGCTCATCAGAAACCGCAACGGAAATATCTTTCCCTCCCTCTCATTTTACGGCATATTGCAGCTTGGATGTTGGGTCTCCTCTCTGCGCCGAACGCCCCTGTCTCCGTTCACCATTTGTTCCTCGCGGGTAAGTTTTCTCTTAATCCCCTAGTGCATTTCGAATTTCTTCTATCCAAAATGAGTTGTGGATTTGGTATTTTAATCACTTAAAAACTTGGTTAAATTTCCTGGTTTATAGTCGAAATTTTTGAGGAAGCTGGAAAGCATTTCGGCCTCTGTTCTTCGCGGGTTGCCATTGAATTTTGGTAAGAACTTCTATTTTTTTTTAGACCGATTGGAAGCTCGTGCTGGCTATGCATCATTTTTTTTTATGTATATGTTGGCAGTGGTTTTGGGTTTTGGGTGATGAGTTGCGGAACCTTGGGTGGATTGAGGAAAATCTGACTTTGTTGAATATATATACCTGGATGAGTACTTATGTTTACCGAAATAATTATGGAGTTATACTCCCTATTTTCCAAATCCATCTTCTTTTTTTTTAAGGATTTTTGGTGAAGGTTCCAGAGTTGGTTGGCAAAATTCTTTTGTTGTTTTGGTACTGTCAATGAGTTGTTTGGAGCATGTTGGGGGTTGATACGGGATGAAGGAAACATGATTTTGGGTGTTGAAATTTTGTAGTTTGTAAAGTGCTGTTGAAACGCATATAATAATACTCGGTTTGGTGGCTAACGGTATGTGTTGAAGAAATCATTTTTATGGTATTTTGGGGTTTTGAGAAAAATACATGGTAAGCTGGAATGATGAATAGTTGCTGAAATTTTGTGGGTTTAGAAAAATAGTCGTTGAGCGTTTTCGATACTATATTTGTTGGGTTGCTGGAAATTGTAAATTTTTAGACAGACATTGTAGTTAATTTATAATTTATGATTTTAGGCCTTTGGAGTGGTCATTAATATAAAGGGAATTATTTTCTTGTATAGGTGACGAAACTTTTAGCGTTGAGACTCAAAGTTTTGATTTTTCGCTACAGCAGTCAGGTAAGCGGGGTTCGTATGCTCGGTTTTATACCAAAAGAGGACTGAGGTTGACTTTTGAAAATTTGTGCTTTTTGTTAGTTATGAAATGAAAAATTGAGAAAAACCAACCTCAGTCGATTGTTTGCATTATTCATGACGCTTATATAAAAGAAGGAAAAATATTTCAGACATGCATTGTGTAGACATGAGCTGCTTTTTGTCGTGTTATTTTTCTAAAATGTGAAAAGAACATTTTTGTCTATCTGAGAAAAATTATGCCTTGATTGTGTTGACTATGTTTTATTTACATGAGCTTTATTCTGAAAATTAGTTTGGATTTATGTGTCTTTATTAATTCTGAAAATCTTTGGCATAGTATTCTGGTTAGTATTTGACTTTATCTCTGCTTGGCTCTGCTCTGCTCTGTTTTTGCTCTGTTTGGATTTGGTACCAATTTCCTATCTCTGAGTGCACCCACTTTGGAAACAAAGTGGTTTATTGTGGGCTTTCCTATGTGCACACTCGGGGCTCCGAGAACGAATAAGGGAAAGTTCCACCTCTGTCTCTGCCTGGTTTGGCCACCGGGATTTGCACAACCCTACCACGGGGGTTAAACATGGTCTTTGCTTTGTGAGATGCTCCGATTGATATAGTGATAATACTCAGTTTGTTTATGCCAAAGTACTTGATGATTTAAATTATCTTGAAAATCATTTGTTTCTTTTATGCAATATTGTGTTTTGTTCCGTATTTTTATTACTTGGTAAATGCTCATGTTTACACGCTTGTATAGGTTCTTCGCTTACTGAGTTGTGGAAAAACTCACCCCTCTTATCTCATATATTTTTTTCAGATGATTTGGATGTTCCATCAGAGGGCCAAGAGTAGAGTCTTGATCAAGTTTTAAGTTGTTAGGGCCATAGGCTAGATGGGAGAGAACAAAATTTAATTTATTTATTATTTGGGTTCTAGTTTCATTGGATTTATGGAATGTTAGTTATTCTTTATCGTTAAGCTTCTTGGGAGAATGTGAACCCTCTCAGTTATGATTTATTCATATTCTTTTATTTATGACTTGGTGGACATTGTTATATGGATTGGTTCGTAAAAAATATTTTTTTTTATTTTGGAATATGGTCGGAGACCTATTATTAATTATATTTGAGGATGGAATATACCAAACAGGTTAAGTTTCGTGACCCCCTACGAGTACGGGGCGTTACATTTATTGTAGCATGCATGCATGCATTTTGATTGATTACAATGCTTTTGTTTGAATGAATTGATAGCAATTTAAACATTGATCCTGTATATTGCAAATTCCTATTTCTTCACAACTTGATTCATCAAATAATATAATAAAGGTAGATTCACAAGTTTCAATGCTAAATGTTTTTATTGACTCATGTATAAATCTCTCTTATGTAGAAAATTATAAATAAAAGTACAATCTGAAACACTAAATATTAAATACATACCATCAGCTGGAGCTATATAATATTCAATACATGTCATCATCAGTTGCAAACCATAAATTTCCTTTTTTCATTCATGCAAATATCTGAAATATGCAATATCATCTAGTAGTTCCCAAGGCAGTTACTACAAATGTCACTTTATAACTGCCTATAGCCATGTAGAAATATCCAGTAGGGATTGAGTAAGTGGAATTATACCCTATTTCACAACTCAAATGGACTCATCAGATCCGCCTTTCTCTCAGTCGATATAGATGATTTGCATCAACATCTATTCTCTCTAGCATGACTGTTGGTTTTTCCAGCTTTGTACACCTCTGTTCATCTACCATCTCATTTCTAGCAACCCCGACCATAGCTTTACCTCCCTCTTCAATCTGGTAAAAATCCTACATGCAATGAGTACACTCAATTATCCCTAATGTTATGATGTTTCTCTATTATTATAATAAAACCAAGATTGCATAACCCCATAACCATACAGTTTTTTTTTCTTTGCATCTCAAACAGACTAAATATTTCCTCAAATTACTGGCACAAGTAACATAAACATGCTATTATTAAATCATCTTCTAGCCCAAATAAAAAAATGAGTCTGTCTTTATGGTAACAATGCATTTGACATAATCAACAGTATGCTTTACTCCAAACAACAAATACACTAACTCCAAACAATCTTTTTATGCATTATATGCTTTACTCCAATAAGTGATTTTCCCTTTTATAGTTAGCAGTATCATTTTCTGCATTGTTTATAAATTCTGAGTAATAGGGTGCCATGCATTCATATATGTATTATATTCTAGTAATATGTGGTTCATCTTTATAATCTGCTATATATTCCATATTTCCACTACAAGAAAATATAATATTTGGGGTTATATTATATTTCCAGCGATAATAATTTTGTGGCAAAAAGCCGCTCTTGCCAATTACACTTCTTCCCTCCTGTCAACTTACTAAAGTAGCCGAAAACTAAAATAAAACCTAAATAAGTACCTGCCTAATTCCCCCCCGTGCCCCTCTCTCTCTCTCTGCTGCGCACGATGGTTTCCATTGTCAGCACTATGTAATCTCTTCATTTCCTATTTAAGTCCCCGCCCAATTTCATGGTTTCCTAATTTAAGTCCCCGCCTAATCTCATCGATTTCCTGATTCGAACAAGGCATCGATTGATTCCGCTCTTTCTCCTTCCGTCGCATTCCTGCTCCCTCCATGGCCGATTCTCATATTGAAGTATAAAGCATTTCTTCAATCGCATTCCACATTTTGCTTTCTCATAGCGCTCACTTGCTTCAACAGGAGGGAGAAGTATAAAGCACAAACAGGTTAGCTAAGATTTTGAAACTTGACTTCAGTGTTCTTAATTCAAATTCTGTTGGAGGAAAGTCTTGCAAGGATTTTCATGAATATTCTGGTAGGTGACTCGTAGCCATGGTGTTGATTTAATAGGTTATATGATCTTGAATTCCCTTGAAGTTATAAAACTTCTTCCTCTTGGAAGTTTATATTGCACGAGAATTTAGAAGCAATTTTTGTATACTAATATCTAATTAGAGCTTCAACATTTATGATATGATTTATGATGTCAGCTGTTTTATATTGATTAGCTTTCAGTTGTTGATATGATTTATTGGCCTGGTCAATATTCTGTACTATATATGTAAATATTTATCCATTTTAGTCTAATGTAGGTGATCTAAAAATATAAGGCGATCATTACCCCTAAATATCCAGTAATGTTGTTGAATCCTTTTCATCTTCATTTTTGGAGTCTAGTGGTTCAATTGAACCCCTAGATGTAGATTCCTCTATTTTTTTTTCTAATTTGTTTAATAAATTCTAATAAGCAGATAATGGAACTTTTTTTTTCTTTGGTTTTGCATCAATATGTTTCAAAGTGGTTGTGATTAAAAACTTTTGGTCTACATTCAGAACAGTTTCCCAATAAATGGTCCTCATTGTTGATTTTTTCTTATATTATTGTGTGTAAAAAATATATAGTCACTATTCTTTTGCTTGGGCAATTACCACTTATTCTCAATGAAATGCTATTCTAGATAGAGAAAATGTGTCTGGCACCATATCGCCTCCAATTCCAAAATACAGTGCCTTTCCTGGATCAACAATGTCTTGAACTTCAGTTTTTAAATATAGATTGTTGTAAAAGAAACCTGAGCAGGTTGATGCCTCCATACTTGGGGTAGAAAACTACTGACAATTTGTTTGTAAAAGCTTGTTAAGAAATTATAGGTGCTTGACCACATTGCAGTTGTTTTATGGTGCACCTATGTTCAACATTAATTAGTTGAGTCTTGCAAAATTGATATATTCTCCAATTTATCACTAATTGCATCTGGATTCTTCTGCTTACAGGACTGATTCCATTTCTGCAAGGCCTCTTCACAGTGCCGAATTCTTTTGGGTTTATAGTTTTTTTTTATTTGGAGTGAAGTTTTCACCGTAGAAACCATTGCAAACATTTATCTATAATATGAATAGAAAGAATTTAAGCTTAAGACATATTCAAAATTTTTAATTAAATGGCATGCAAAGAAATAAGATTCATTTTCATAAAAAACACGTGTTATAAGAATCATGAAAAAAGGAAAGGAATACTTGGAATTTCTAAGAGGGTCAACTTTCTCAGAGTTGTTACTAAGATTTTGCTGCCAGTGTTTTGTTGTTAGTTTGATCTATCATTGGATTATAATAGTGGAAATATGATGCCTTTTGTTTTCCTTTTTTTTTTTTTTTATTCTTTTTGGTGAGAATCATGAAAAAAGGAAAGGAATACTTGGAATCTAAATGCAGTCTATCATAGGATTTTTTTTTTTTTTTATCAGCAACCAAACCTAACCAGTAGTAAAGTATTTGACTTATTTGTTATTTGACTTGTTTACCCGTTAGTAACCTAACTTCTCTCTTTTGGGTTATTTTTTCAATTGGTTTTTAATATTCTTTTGGTGTATGATTTTGCAGTCTATTTGAATTGTACGGTTTGGACTGTGACATCAAACTCGGTGGCATCGAAGTGGTGTCCTTCCAAGGCTTCGGTTTGCCCAAGCAAGTTGTTGCACAGATCACCCTCTCTTCCTCTCTCTCTTTACATATAGATATATGTGTCTATCTGTCTTTGCATGTAATTTAATTAGTTACCATGGATTGGATTGATTATTAATTAGTCCATGAGTGGTTTATGCTATTGACGTTAGCTTACAACAGTTTTCACATTACTCCCAGTGTTTCTCAAAAGTTACAATTAAATCCTTCCATCCAATTCACGTTAAATTCATTCATGAAAAACTTGTTCTATATAATTCATCCCACAAAGTGTCTATATAACAGACTACAATAGATGAAGTTAAATATACAGGGCAATATATGATGTAACTAGAGTTGTTAATTGCAAGTCTTGATCATCATCATAATGGAAGCTGCATGCGGCCTTCATCTAAAAACTCAACCAATATTACCTAGTCTTCATCTTAAAACTGGCAGCATTCTTCATTGATCTCAATGCTACAAATATATACATCTTTCTTAATTCCCATAACTCTTGATCAATGTATAATTATTTAAAATAATTTATACAAACTGGAATTTGCATACCTTTTATATCGAGCAGGTGGCTTCTAGGATCCACATGTTCATGATGCTGCTAGCATTGCATTACTCAACTAAATTGATAGCTTTTATCCAGAATGGTTGTATCTGTCATAGTCATGATAATCACATATGTTGCTTTTTAACATGTAAGTTAATTCATTCTTACACTTTAATTAAATAACTCTTACTAATAAGACTATATATAGCATAATATGTATCCATTAATTTTCAACCCCGAAGTATTTTCCACCCCATTGTAGCTTGTATAATCTATCCTCGTGGGAGGTACAAATCTTAGCTATAGTTATGAGCTCCTTCAATGCAGTATATATACTATCTTTAGGGATGATCAAGACTACAACAAGAAGCACATTTTTTTTTTCTAAGCCACAAGCACATTCTACATGTACACATTTCTCCTCAACTAGAATTATCCCCTATAGGTATGTATAATTTGTTCACATACATTAACTTTAAATAACAGTAAAATAAGATTTTTTCCGTGCATGTATAGGTGTTAAAGATAACTTACCCTGCTATAAATTTGGCTTTACTTGGAGCTATAGCTTCCATCTTCCTTGTGTCTGGCTAAAGTTCATATAAGGCCTTCAAAATCAAAATCTGTTTAGTTGAAATAGTGCAAACTGTCACAAAGTTCCTTCGTATTGGCATGGGATTCCCACCTTCACAGTGAAGGTGCCCTTTCGAATAGCCCCAAATCAAGTGAAATATCCCTTCAAAAAATAGCATAAAGGTGTCATCCATGAACCTATGATTTTATTTATCATCTTATTTTATTCTTGTTCTTTTAGAATGCTTATGATTATTTAGCCTCACATTAAAATATATGAAATTATTTTTGCAGATTCCAAGAGAATTAGGTCGGAAGAGTTTAGGAGGAGACTTAATTGCTGAAAAATTGGATAGCTTGATGACTCTAATTCTTGAGCATCTCGAATCATGTAAAGCCAATGGTCATTTGAGTGAGGTACATTTGGATGTTCAATTTTTCTCTACATTTTTCTCTGTTGTTATCCTTGTCTCATTCCTAATATTATTATATTTTTAAATGTGATGATTAGGTCTTTGAAGCTCTTTTAGACTCATTCTGAATCACAGTTCTGACTACATACAAGTCAAAACTTGTTTAGGTAAATATACATTCTTCTAGTTAATTACTCTGTTTATTTTATTTGCACTGATATAAATTGCATAATAGCTTTTTTTGGTAATGTTGGCATTAAAACCCATTGCTTTTTATTACTTGTATTACAGTTTGTGATGTTCTATGCTTAGCTTAGCTTATGAATGGATTAAATGTTTTTTTTTTCAATTTGACTCGTGGCTAGCTAGTAGCTAGGCTGATTGCATGAAAATTCCACTATTAGAAATTAACTGATAATTTGCTTAGAGATGATAACCAACCAGATGGATGGTACCTTTTTATTTTATCTCATATTAATAGCTAAAATATGGTCAAGTATCTATTTTGGGTTCACATTGATTATTTTTTAAGTATGACATACTAATGGAACTTTCACAATCCTAGATTCTGCTAACAGAATTTTTAACTTTCTCAATATTTGTGTGTAATGTAATGCAGGTTGCTGCAAATTTTGCTGCGGAGGGATTGATTATGAATGGGTTGAAGCGCAATGGAACGACTTGTATGGGGAACGGGGTTTAAGGAAGAAGCAACAACTTACTTTCTATAGATTCTGGAAAGCATGTTTCGGAGACTTTGATCAGCACCACTCCTTGTGAAAATTTTTACAAGTTAGGAAATCAGATGCATGCTAGCTTTTGGAGCTAAATCAGAAGGATGTTAACTTTGAGTGACAAAAAAAGTACAAATTGTTGATACAATCTAGACATGATGTTAACGATGATTATTTGTTGAAACTTTACAATTATATTGTGACTTTTACCTCTTTAAAGTATTTTGATATAAATGTTTTTTAATATTTTTGACTTTTGTGAATAAATGAATGTCTCAAATTTGCTTCAAATTCTTTTTCTTCCATTGAAATCACTAGCATATTAGAATTTGTCATTATTTTTGAATAGGGAACAATTGAGAAACCTAAAGGGATTAATCTTAAAGTTTAGGGACTATTTGTGGCAGAAAGTGGTCGCCACAAATATGTTTGAATGACAAAGTACGAATCTCTGGAAATTATTTGTGACGAAAATTTAGATCATTTCCGGCAAACATATGTCGCCGGAAAAACTAAAACTTTTTCTGTCAACTTTGCTACTCGCCGCAAATTGCTTTACTTGGCTCTGTAATTACGGCTACAGTTGGGCGGCCTTATCTAGTCGAAAATAATATTTTTCAGCGACATATGGACTTTTTGGGGCGACCTTTAGTCGCCGAAAATGCTGCTTTTTCCTGTTGTGTTCCTAGAAAAGATAAATAGAATTCCAACCAATTATGACTTATAAATTCTTAAAGAGTAGTCATTATACATAAATCCATCAAGTGAGTACATTATACTATATATAGTTCCAGCCAATAAAGGATAGGGAAAATTAAGTTAGAGCTACAAGAACTTTATGCATATGATCTGTCAATTTGCTTACTATTATTATATGCATTAATCTGGTACTCTATTATTACATTAATAAAATCAATATAGTTGCAGTCCCCCTAACCTCAGTCCTTTTTTGCATCTCTCACTACATATTTCATAAAATAGATGGCACGAGTAACATAAATAGAGTAACTCCATATAAAATTTCAAAACGTTATAAATAAACGTGCTATCATGTAATCATCTTCCAACCACATATATTTCATACAATAATTACCATTAACAATACAATTACTATCAAATATTGCCATCCCCCAAGTGTTGTACATGTATTTTCACTTCCTACTAAAGAGTTTGTATATATACACTCGAGCAAAAGTCATTTCACATGTAGAAAGATAATTAAATAGACTAACGGAAGGCAAGGAATAGAGATCCCAAGAGGAACTTTTTCTTATAGACCTCACAACTAATATAGAAAAAAGAACATGAGATTGGCGATTTAGAGGCAAAATCAAACAAAATATAACCAATAAAATGAAAGAAAACATGACAAGAATAAAGCCAAGATATCATATGCATGGCAAATCACAACTAGAAACTTGCAACAAGAAGCCAAGGATACAACCTGAATCCATTCTCGAACCCAAGCATATCCTAAAATACCAAAATATCATGTATAATAACCATACATTTGCATACCAGGCTTCATAGACATGCTATCTTTCATGGAAACAAAACTCACAAGGAACATAAACAAAAGATCAAGTGTATCTTCTACAATGAAGAAAAAACAAGCAAGAAATTATCAGCCCTCTGACGCACAAGTGGCTGCTCAGTGCACAAATAGTCAAGTTTTCACACTGTTGAACCCAAGATTTTCACACAAATAGTCAAGTCTCATATCTACGTATAAATTTTGATGATAACAAATAAATTTAAGACTCAAACTCAAGTTATCTACACATAAATGAAGCTAAGCACATCAAGAAATCAAGCATGAACAAGAAAGAGAATAATTCTACAAATGAAACTCATAGAGTAATTTTGTACATCTTTTAATAAAATTCAAAATTAGATTAACGCTCAAAATTAATCTTCTCTTACAAAGCATCAATTTTTTTTTTCACATGTGCATGACATCATCAAAAAGTTTAAATTCGAAAATTATATTTTACATGTACATAACATATGCAATGACATTATCAAAATGTTTTAATTCAAAAATTATATTTTACATGTGCATAACATATGCAATGATATCATCAAAATGTTTAATTCGAAAATTATATTTTACACGTGCTTGACATATGCAACGACATTATCAAGAATTTGAATTTTGAATTTAGAAGATAATTGAGTGTCATCTTTTGACATGTGCATGTATTGTTTGAATATTTTGAAATATGAATGATATCTTCACATTTGCTAAAATTTGAAATTGAAGACTCATTTGTCTATAAATAACTCGTTTGAGTTTTGTTAAATTACAATAACAAGAGCTTATACATCAATTGCTAAGTTTTACATCATTCATTCAAAGCCTTCATTCTCTCTTTTTTAAATTTTAAGCCTTAATCCTTATTCATTTTGAGAGAGATATATGCTGCGTTGTATTGTTCTTATTTCACTCATTGAGGAGTGTATTATGATAATCTATCAACTATCAGCTCTTATATCAGTAAGATGATGCGTATAACCCTTGTGTGTGTAGAAGGTATTCTACACAAGGAATAGTTGAATCACCGAGTGTGAGGTGATTGCAAATGTATAGGGTATTCTACACGAATTTTTTATAGCTGTATTGCTCAAAAATGTAATATGTTTCTATCTCTACCTGAACGAGATTGAATAGTGAATTTGGAATTCTCAAGAAGTAGCTTGAGGTAAAGAGGTAGGCAGTGGAGCTGAACCTCGTTAAAATACTGAGTTTGTTTCTTCTTACCCATACTCTTTATATTTCCTGCTGTTTCATATTTTGTTTATATTTTATATTGTGTATTTAGTTTATAAGTGTTAATTTTTTTAATATAACTTAATTCACCCTCCCTCTTATATTAGTTACTTGGGAAATAATTGGTATCAGAGCAATGGCTCTGTTATAAGATTAATTATCTGTTGAGTTAAGATCATATGGCTAACATTGCAAATACATTCGTTGAAGGACAATCTAGTAGTCGGCCTCTGCTATTTTGTGGAGACAAATTATATTTTCTGGAAAGTTAAAATGAGAATATTTCTTCAGTCTCAAGGTCGAGAAATCTGAAAATGCATTGTAAATAGGCCTTATATTCCAACAAAAATGGTTGATAGAGTAAAAGTTAATAAGAAAGAAGAAGAGTTTGATCGTGAAAATGATAAACTTTATACAATGAATGTAATGACTATGATTTTTCTATATAATACTCTTAATGACAATGAATTTAATAGAATAATGACCTGCAGGACAATAAAGAAAATCTGGGACAACTTGGAAATAACTTATAAAAAAACTTCACAAGTCAAAAAATCAAAAATTTATATTCTTAAGCATGAATATGAAATGTTTAAATGAATGATGATGAATCTATTTCTTCTATGTATACTTGTTTCACTAATATTATAAATAACTTGACAGCTCTTAGTAAAGTTTATTCCATCTTCGAGTTAGTAAAGAAAATTCTCAACTCTCTGCCAAAATATTGGACATCAAAAGTGACGGCGGTTCTTGAAACTAGAGATCTTAAAAAACTTGAAATAAATAAACTCATTGGGTCACTTATTACTCATGAGTACATATTGAAAATAGGAGAAGAAGAAGGAAAGCAAAATAATAGCTTGGCACTCAAAGTTGTTCCCCATGAAAGTGAAAGTGATGAAGATGAGAAAAATTATAACAAAAATGAAGAAATTGTAATGATTACAAGAAAATTTAAGAGGTTCTTAAAAAATAAAGCTCCTCCAAAAAAATTTTCAAAAAGTCTTCCAACAAATATACAGGTAAAAATGATTCATTAATTTGTTATAAATGTAAAAAGTCTGGATATATCAAAGCAGATTGTCCCCTGCTAAAGAAAGATCGATACAAAGATAAGAAAGCAATGAAAGCTACATGGGATGATGATCCAAGTAACTTAAACAGCGATGCAAGTAATGAAGAATCTGCAAATCTTTGTCTTATGATTAAAAATGATCTTGAGGTAACAAATTTTAAAAATATTGAAAAACCTTCTTATGAAGAATTGCAAAATATTTTGGAAGAGGTATGTTGTCCAAGATGACTAACACAAGAAAGGGGTGAATTAGATTATAAAAAAAATTTAACATTTATAAATCAAATACACAATAAAAATATAAATAAAATACGAAGTAACAAGAAATATAAAGAGTAACGACAAAAAGAAGCAAATTTAGTATTTTGACAAGGTTCAGCCCCACTGCCTACATTCTCGCCTCAAGCTACCCCTGAGGATCCCAAATTCACTATTCAATCTCCTTCAGGTGGAGATAGAAACTTATTACACCTTTGAGCAACACCGCTACAAAGAAACCGTGTAGAACACCTTTTATACTTGCAATCACCTCACACTTAGTTATTCAACTTTCTCTGTGTAGAATACCTTCTGCACACACAAGGGTTATACGTACCCTCTTACAAATACAAAAGTTGATAATTGGTAAGTTATCAGAATATACTCCTCAATGAGTGAGATAAAAATAATACAGCGCAACTTATATCTCTCTCAAAATGAATAAGGATTAAAGCACAAAACTTAGATAAGAGAGAATGAGAGTTTCGAAAGAACGATGTAAAACTTAACAATTAATATGTAAGCTCTTGTTATTAATTTTTGTAAAACTCAAGTGAGCTATTTATAGGCAAATGAGTCTTCATATTCAAATTTGAAAAGGTTCACATGTCAAATAAGAGTACTATTCACTTTTCAAAAGATTCAAATAAAAATATCTCCTTTTTATATTTATCAAAGACAACTCCATTCATTTTTTAAAGAAATCAAACATAATCTTTTACTTTTCATACATGACAAAATGAGTATGATTTATTTTTCAAACTAAATAATCTTCCTTTTGCATATGTCTAAAAAACACACAATCATCCTTCAAGATTTTCAAACAAAATCATCTATTTCTTACATTTGTCAAGAAAACACACAATCAAGATTTTTAAACAAAATCATCTATCTTTTGCATTTGTCAAAAAACACACAACCACCCTTTAAGATTTTCAAACACTACATGCAAATGTTAAAGATGAAAATCAATCATTTTACAAATTCAAATTTTTATGTATATGTGAAAATAATAATAATAATAATAATTTTTAAAATTAAATATTTTAATAAAGTTTTGCAAATATAAAAAATGCAATTTGATGCTTTACGAGAAAATATTAATTTTGAGCCTTAATCCAATTTCAAATTTTAAAAGATGTATAAAATTACTCTATGAGTTTCATTTGTCGATTTGTTCTTCTTATTGCTCATGTTTGATTTCTTGATGTACTTAACTCTCTTCATACGTAGACAACTTGAGTTTGAGTTTTGAATTTATTTGTTATCAT
The DNA here is from genome assembly GCA_036559045.1 of Platycarya longipes. Classification (NCBI taxonomy): domain Eukaryota; kingdom Viridiplantae; phylum Streptophyta; class Magnoliopsida; order Fagales; family Juglandaceae; genus Platycarya; species Platycarya longipes. The sequence goes on along the minus strand of CM071799.1, from coordinate 13,833,221 downwards.
CAAAATCTATACGTAGATACGAGACTTGAAACATTGGGTTCTATAATCTCCCATTTTTTATGATGACAAATACTTAGTAAAAATCTGAGACCTGCAGTAATACTTAAGCTCCATCTGAAAATATGCGTTAGATTTTTAAATAAAATTTAAACATGATTCTAGCATATATAACATTGTAGTATAATACTAGTATAAGACTTCTCTCCTTTTTGGCATCATTAAAAAAGAACCACAATTGGTTTCAGTAAGATTTCTTCCCGTAATAATCAATAACTAAATAAAACGGTGCGTTAGTAGAAATTATAGAGAATTGAATAATTGGAATCACCTGTGGCGAACAAAACCTACTAAGGCTGGAGGCCTAGCTCTAGCAATTCAGTGCGGAAGGAGATTCAAATCTACTTGACGTTATTGACAAACAAGATATTGCAGAGATTTGAAGTTATGATAGTTTGTCTTGTTCTTATGCCCGTCTCTATAAGAGCAATCCTAAACTTTATCTATTTCGCATCAAATCTTCTTCTCATCTTTATAATTCGTCTGCATTTTCATTCTACAATTTTATAATGGCTCATCAATTTTTTTTCAGTACTTCTCATGATCAATCTATTTCTACATCTGTCGTAGGTGTCATGAAGCAGTAAGAGACTGATTTGACTAATAAATCGGATCATGACGCCATTTATGAGCTTGTAGGTCTTGGGACTCGATACTCATCTTCCATTGTTGCTTTTTACGCTCGATTACAGTCCAAAAGTCGCGAAATTGAGAAGTTTAGCGAAACAGTCTCTGTACTTCAACGACTTGTTTATAAGTCAAATAAAAAAATAGTAGAGTTAAAACAACAGAATAAGGATTTAAAATCCTTACTTGCCTCTTCATTTCGACTGTCTAATCCTTTAGATAAGAATAACATGTCGATCTATGAAGAGCAAATGCAATTGAAATATGAGGTTAAAAGTCTTAAGTTTTTGTAAGTCATTTGAGATAATGGAATAAAAATGTTTAACAGATATTCATGACATGCATCATTCCCATTTTTCTTATAATCATGCATAATCTATCTTCTGGTAGAGGTTTTGTGAAAATGTCCGCCAATTGATCATGTGTGCTTGTGAATTCTAGTACAATATCACATTTCTGCACATGATCTCTAAGAAAATGATATCTAATTTCAATATGTTTAGTCCTAAAATGTTGTATTGGGTTCTTTGAAAGATGTTTAACACTTGTATTATCACATTTGATTGGAATGTGATTATACATAAATTTAAAATCCTCAAGCTGTTGCTTCATATAGAGAACTTGAGCACAACAATTACCTGTAGTAACATACTTTGCCTCAGCAGTAGATAATACAACAGAGATTTACTTTTTACTAAATCATGAAACAAGTGCATGACCTAAGAAATGATATGTTCTACTAATATTTTTTCGATCAACTTTGCAACCAGCATAATTTGCATATGAATAACTAATAAAATCGAAAGAAGTGTGCTTATGATATAATAACCCTAGGTCAATGGTATCAGCATGATATCTAAAAATACGTTTGACTGTAATCAAATGAAATTGCTTTGGAGATGATTGAAAACGTGCACATAAACATACACTGAACATAATATCAGGTCTACTAGCTGTCAAATATAATAAACTACCAATCATACCTCGATATACCTTTAAGTCGACTGGCTTACCACTTTCATCTTTATCAAGTTTGGTGGTTGGACTCATTGGTGTTCCAATTACCTTCGCACCTTCCATCTCAAATTTTTTGAGTAACTCTTTGATATATTTGATTGATTAATGAATGTTCCACTTTTTGCTTGCTTGATTTGCAATCTGAGAAAGAAATTAAATTCTCCCATTAAATTCTCTCAAATTTTTTAAATTCTTCCTGCATACTCTTAACAAAATCTTGGCAAATATTTTCATTAGTAGCACCAAATATTATATCGTCAACATAAATTTGAACTAAAAGAATATCATCCTATTCATATTTGATGAAAAGAGTTGTATCGATTTTTTCTCTTGAAAAACCTTTTTCAATCAAGAAACCACTAAATCTTTCATACCAAACTCTAGAAGCTTGTTTGAGTCCATATAATATTTTTGTGAGCTTGAAAACGTGATTAGGAGAGATATGATTTTCAAAATTTGGAGGTTGCTCAATATATACCTCTTCATTTGTAAAACTATTTAAGAAAATACTTTTAACATCCATTTGAAAAAGTTTGAAATCTTTATAACATGCATATGCAAGTAACATTTAAATATGTTATAATCTTGCGACAAGTGCATACATCTCATCATAATCGATTCCTTCCTTTTGGTTGAAACATTGAGCTACAAGTCTAGCCTTGTTTCTAGTGATGATTCTGGACCCATCTTTCTCATTTCTAAAAACTCATTTTGTTCCAATAAGAGTATGATTTTTTGGTCTAGGAAAAAGTGTCTAAACATAATTTCTTTCAAACTGATTTAGCTCTTCTTGCATAACTAAAATTCACGATTCATCAAGCAGTGCTTCATCAATATTTTTGGGTTCAATATAAGATAGAAAAACAATGTGATTGCAAATATTTCTAAGAGATGATCGAATACTTATACCTCGTGAAAATTTTCCTAGAATTTGTTCCACTGGATGATCTTTCACATATTTCCACTGTTTGGTTGCATCTTGTACTAAGTTTTGATGATCTTTTATTCCCATGATCTTCCCTTTTGAATTGTCTCCAAATGTCACGCGTCCTTCTTCTTTAGAAGTGAGGTCAATGAATTTAGTTTTGTTTCATGTCATGTGTCTTGAGCATCCGTTGTCTAAAAACTATTTATTTTTACCTGTGAAGGACTTCATGCATACCTACAAAAACAATTAAAAAAAATTCTTGGTACCTAAGTTCTTTGGATCCTTTATTTATTAGTATTAGAAGAAATAAGATTCTTTAATACCCATATGACCTTAATAGTCATTGTATGTTTTCTTCTAATTGGACAAGTATGATAATTATGACCATTTTTATTGTAAAAATTACAAATAACATGTGACATATTTAAAAATCTTGAGTGATAATATTTTTCTTTAAAAAAATTATTTTTATGAAAAAAAATTTGAAAATCTGATTTTGATTTAATTGGTTTATTAAAGAAATTTTTATAGGGTTTGAGTTTTTCTTTTGGCATGTATCCCAAACCTACCTTATCAAAAATACATCTTTGACTACCAAGAAGTTTTTCAAATTTTTTTTTTTCCATTTGTGAAGTTTTCAATAATCTTTTCTAAATCAGTTACTTTCTTTTTCAGCTCATCATTTCACATCTTTTGAAACTATGTTTTCTTTTTTTAAAACATCAATTTCATTTGTTAAAGAAGAATTTTTCTTTTTCAAAGCGGTATACTTGATATCCAATTTTTCAAATTCCTCATATACTTCTTTCAAAACATTTTGTAATTTTTCATAGGAATGATTTTTAATATTTTCAGAATTTATTATCTCAAGATCATCTTTAGTCATGAGATAAAGATTTGCAATTTTCTTCATTGATTGCATCGCTGTTTGAGCTATTTGAATCATCATCCCATGTAGTTTTCATTACTTTATTGCCTTTGTATCAATCTTTCTTTAACAAGGAACAATCTGCTTTAATATGTCCAAACTTTTTATATTTATAACAAGTTAAGAAATCGTTTTTATCTGTATTTTTGTTGAAAAAAATTTTGAAAGATTTTCTTGAATGAGCTTTATTTTTCTTTAAGAATTTCTGAAATCTTCTTATGATCATTGCAATTTTTTCATCTTTGTTATCACTTTCCTCATTTTCATCACTTTCACTTTCATGGGGAACAGTTTTGAGTGTCAAGCTTTTCTTTTGCTTTCCTTTTTCTTCTCCTCTTTTCAATGTGTACTCATGAGTAATAAGTGACCCGATGATTTCATTTACTTCGAGTTTTTTGAGATCTTTAGCTTCAAGAATCACCGTCACTTTTAATTCTCAACGTTTTGGCAAAGAGTTGATAATTTTTCTTATTATCTCTAAACTATAATAAACTTTTTTCAAGAGCTGTCAATCTATTTATAATGTTAGTAAAACGAGTATACATAGAATAAATAAATTTATCATCAATCATTTCAAACATTTCATATTCATGCATAAGAATATAAATTTTTGATTTTTTGACTTGCGAAATTCCTTCATAAATTACTTCCAACTTATCCCAGATTTCATTTTCTTTCCTGCAAGTCATTATTCTGTTAAATTCATTACCATTGAGAGTATTATACAGAAGATTCATAGACATTATATTTATTGTATAAAATCTATCATCTTCACGATCAAACTCTTCTTCTTCTTTGTTGACCTTTATTCCATCAACAATTTTTGTTAGAATATAAGATCCATTTACAATACATTTCCAGATTTCTCGTCCTGTGACTGAAGAAAATATTCTCATTTTAACTTTTTAGAAATTATAATTATCTCCATAAAATAGCGGAGGTCGACTACTGGATTGATATTCAGCAAATGTAGCTGCAATGTTAGCCATATGATCTTAACTCAACAGATAATTAATTTTATAATAGAGCTCTTGTTCTGATACCAATTGTTGCCCAGATGACTAACACAAGAGGGAGGTGAATTAGGTTATAAAAAAAATTTAACACTTATAAACTAAATACATAATATAAAATATAAATAAAATATGAAGCAGCAAGAAATATAAAGAGTAAGGGCAAGAAGAAGCAAACTCAGTATTTTAACAAGGTTCAGCCCCACTGTTTACTTCCTCGCCTCAAGCTACCCCTTGAGGATCCCAAATTCACTATTTAATCTCCTTCAGGTGGAGATAGAAACCTATTACACATTTGAGCAATACCGCTACAAAGAAACTATGTAGAATACCCTCTACACTTGTAATCATCTCACACTTAGTGATTCAACTATTCTCTGTATAGAATACCTTCTATACACACAATGGTTATACGCATCCTCTTACAAATACAAAAGCTGATAATTAGTAGGTTATCAGAATACACTCCTCAATGAATGAGATAAAAACAATACAGCGCAACTTATATTTCTTTCAAAATGAACAAGAATTAAGGCACAAAATTTAGATAAGAGACAATGGGGGTTTTGAAAGAATGATGTAAAACTTAGCAATTGATGTGTAAACTCTTGTTGTTAATTTTTACAAAACTCAAGTGAGCTATTTATAGGCAAATGAATCTTCATATTCAAATTTTAAAAAGGTTCACATGTCAAATAAGAACACTATTCACTTTTCCAAAAATTCAAATAAAAACATCTCACTTTTATATTTGTCAAAGACAACTCCATTCATTTTTTAAAGAAATCAAACCTAATCTTTTACTTTTCATACATGACAAAATGAGCATGATTTATTTTTCAAACCAAATCATCTTCTTTTTGTAAATGTCAAAAAAATACACAACCATTTTTCAAGATTTTCAAACAAAATCGTCTATTTTTTGCATTTGTCAAAAAAACACACAACCACCCTTCAAGATTTTCAAACAATACATGGATATGTTAAATATGACAATCAATCATCTTACAAATTCAAATTTTTATGCATATGTGAAAATAATAATAATAATTTTTGAAATTAAATATTTTAATAAAGTTATGCAATTGTAAAAAATGCAATTTGATGTTTTATGAGAAAATATTAATTTTGAGCCTTAATCAAATTTCAAATTTTTAAAGATGTAATTACTCTTTGAGTTTAATTTGTAGACGTATTCTTCTTTTTGCTCATACTTGATTTCTTGATGTGCTTAGCTCTCTTCATGCATAGACAACTTGAGCTTGAGTTTTGAATTTATTTGTTATCATCAAAATCTATATGACACGAGACTTGAAACATTGGGTTCTACAATCTCCCTGTTTTTGATGATGACAAATATTTAGTAGAAATCTGAGACCTACAATAATACTTAAGCTCCCCCTGAAAATATGCGTTAGATTTTTAAATAAAATTTAAACATGATTCTAGCATATATAACAGGGTAGTATAATACTAGTATAAGACTTCTCCCCTTTTTGGCATAGAAGGTTAGGTCATGCAAACATGTAACTTATTTCTAAATTTTCAAAAAATGATCTTGTGAGAAGTTTGCCAAAAATAAACTTTTTTAAAAATAAAATCTGTGATGCATGCTAGTTTGGTAAACAAACAAAAATTTCTTTCAAAACCAAGAAACATATTTCCACTACTAGACTTTTGCAACTAATATATATGGACTTTTTTGGACCAAATAGAGTTGTGAGTTTGGGAGGAAAATATTATACATTTGTTATTGTTAATGATTTTTCTAGATATACTTGGGCCATCGTTCTCACTCATAAAAATGAGGTACATAATGTCTTTACCAATATATGCAAGAGAATCCAAAGTGAAAAGGGTTATAGTATTTCAAGCATCCAAAGTGACAGAGGAAAAGAGTTTGTCAATAAAGATATTAAATTTTTTTGTGATGAAAATGGTTTTGTGCATGATTTTTTTGCTCATCGAACTCCTCAACAAAATAGGATAGTAGAGAGGAAGAATAAATCTCTTCAAGAAATGGCAAGAACAATACTTAATGATAATAATTTACCTAGTTATTTTTTAGCCGAAGCGATAAGTACTGTATTTTTTGTTATAAATAAAGTTATGTTAAGGTCTAAATTAGATAAAACCCCTTATGAGCTTTGGATTGAGAAAAAACTCAACATTGGTTACTTTCATGTATTTGGGTGCAAATGTTTTATTCTCAATAACAGAGATCATTTAGGATAGTTTGATGCAAAATCTGATAAAAATATCTTTCTTGAGTATTCTACAAATAATAAAACTTATAGAGTATTCAATAAAAAGATTTTGACTGTACATAATTATAGGCATATAGTTTTTGATGAATCTAATCCTCTACTCTCTAAGAAATCTATTGATGAAGAAACAGAAGGTACAAATAACACAAATAGTCTCAATCTTAACAAAGAGAGTACAATGGAAGAAGTCCAATATGGAGACATCAGGAAAGATTATCAAAACTTAGTACAAGATACAACCAAACAGTGGAAACATGTGAAAGATTATTTAGTGGAACAAATTCTAGGAGAACCTTCATGAGATGTAAGTATTCAATCATCTCTTAGAAATATTTGCAATCACATTGCTTTTCTATCTCATATTGAACCCAAAAATATTAATGAAGCACTGATTGATGAATCATAGATTTTAGCTATGCAAGAAGAGCTAAATCAATTTGAAAGAAATTATATTTGGACACTTGTTCCTAGAGCTAAAAAGCATATTGTTATTTGAACAAAATAGGTTTTTAGAAATAAGAAAGATGAGTCCAAAATCATCACTAGAAATAAGGCTCGACTTGTTGCCCAAGATTTCAACTAAGAAAAATGAATAAATTATAATGAGACATATGCATCAGTTGCAAAATTAGAAACTATTCGAATATTACTTGCATATGCATGTTATAAAGATTTCAAACTTCTTCAAATAGATGTTAAAAGTGATTTCTTAAATGATTTTATAAATGAAGAGGTATATGTTAAGCAACCTCCACGTTTTGAAAATCATATTTCTGCTAATCATGTTTTTAAGCTCACAAAAACATTATATGGACTCAAACAAGTTCCTAGAGTTTGGTATGAGAGGTTTAGTGGTTTTTTGATAGAAAAATATTTTTCAAGAGGAAAAATCAATACAACTCTTTTTATCAAATATGAACAGGATGATATTCTTCTAATTCAATGTTATATGGATGATATAATATTTGGTGCTACTAATGAAAATATGTGCCAAGATTTTGCTAAGAGTATGCAGAAAGAATTTGAAATGAGTATGATGGGAGAACTTAATTTCTTTCTTGGATTGCAAATCAAGCAAGTAAAAAGTGGAACATTCATTAATCAGTCAAAATATATAAAAGAGTTACTCAAAAAGTTTGAAATTGGAGGTGCGAAGATAATTGGAATACTAATGAGTTCAACCACCAAACTTGATAAAGATGAAAGCGGTAAGCCAGTTGACTCAAAAGTCTATCGATGTATGATTGGTAGTTTATTATATTTGATAGCTAGTAGATCTGATATTATATTCAGTATATGTTTATGTGCACATTTTCAATCATCTCCAAAGCAATCTCATTTAAGTCAGTCAAGCATATTCTTAGATATATTGCCGATACCATTGACCTAGGGTTATGGTATCTTAAGCACACTTTTTTCGATCTTATCAGTTATTCAGATGCAGATTATGCTAATTACGAAGTTGATCCCAAAAATACTAGTAGAATATGTCATTTTTTAGATCATGCAATTGTTTCATAATTTAGTAAAAATCAAAATTATGTTGTATTATCTACTGCTGAGGGAGAATATGTTGCTGCAGGTAGTTGTTGTGCTCAAGTTCTCTATATGAAGCAACAGCTTGAAGATTTTAAGGTTATGTACAATCACATTCGAATCAAATATGATAATACAAGTGCTATACATCTTTCAAAGAACCCAATACAACATTCTAGGATTAAGCATATGGAAATTAGATATCATTTTCTTAGAGATCATGTGCAGAATTGTGATATTGTACTAGAATTCACAAGTACACATGATTAATTGGCAGACATTTTCACAAAATCCCTACCAGAAGATAGATTATGCATGATTAGAAGAGAAATAGGAATGATGCATGCCATGAATATCTATTGAATATTTTTATTTCATTATCTTAAATGACTTACAAAAACGTGAGACTTTTAACCTCATATTTCAATTGCATTTGCTCTTCATAGATCGACATTTATTCTCATCTAAAAGATTAGGTAGTCGAAATGAAGAGACAAGTAAGGGTTTTAAATCCTTATTATGTTGCTTTAACTCTACTATTTTTCTGTTTGACTTATAAACAAGTCGTTGAAGTACAGAAATCGTTTCGCTAAGTTTCTCAATTTCGCAAGTTTTGGACTGCAACCAAGTAGAAAAAGCAACAATGGACGATGAGTATCGAGTTTCGAGATCCATAAGCTCATAAATGGCGCCATGATCTGATTTATTAGCCAAATCAGTCTTTTGTTGCTTCATAACACCTACGACAGATGCAGAAATAGATTAGGACTGAAGTGAAAAATACCTCATATCTTGATCACAAGAAGTATTGAATGGAAATTGATAAACCATTAAAAATTTGTAAAATAAAAATGCAGGAAAATTGCAAAGATGAAAAGAAAATTTGATGCGAAATAGATAAAACTAAGGATTGCTCTTATAGAGACAGAAATAAGAACAAGACAAACTATTATCTCTTCAAATCTTACTTAATCAAACTTACAATATATGCTAGAGGAGACGGTTGAGATGACTGATTAAGATGGTTTTTGGTTCAAATCCGGAAGATTACTAGAAGAAATTTTCTTCGTCATTCTATCGTTTTGAATAAACAGATACTTGATCAATGAGCAATGTAAGATCTTTCTTTGAGTATCCGATGAGTGAAAATGATCATTTAACCAGCAACTCAAATCTTTCAAATCTCGGTAATATCTCATTTGTCAATAACATCAAGCGGATTTCAAATTTCTGCACTGAGACGATAGAGTTAGGCCTCAACCTTTGCAGCTTTTGTCGAAAATAGATGGTTCCAATTATTCAACTTAAAATCTTTGCAACATCTAATTTGTCAACAACATCAAGCTAATTTGAGTCTTCTTCTACACCGAGACGATAAAGCTAAGTCTAAAGCCTTTGCAGCTTTTATCAGAAATAGATGGCTCCAATTATTTGTTTATTGGTTATTACGGGAAGAAATTTTACTGAAATCAATTGCGGCTCTTTTTTAATGATGTCAAAAGGGGGAGAAGTCTTATACTAGTATTATACTATTTTGTTATATATGCTAGAATCATATTTATATTTTACTTAAAAAAGTAACGCATATTATTAGGGGGAGCTTAAGTATTACTGCAGGTCGTAGATTTCTACTAAGTATTTGTCATTATCAAAAATGGGGAGATTGTTGAACCCAAGGTTTTAAATCTCGTATCTACGTATAGATTTTGATGATAACAAATAAATTCAAGACTCAAGCTCAAGTTGTCTATGCATGAATGAAATTAAGCATATTAAGAAATCAAGCATGAACAAGAAAGAGAAAAAGTCTACAAATGAAACTCATATAGTAGTTTTGTACATCTCTTGATGAAATTTGAAATCAGATTAAGACTCAAAATTAATTTTCTTTTACAAAGTATTAAATTTATTTTTTCACATGTACATGACATTATCAAAAAGTTCAATTTCAAAAATTATATTTACATGTGTATGACATATGTAATGACATCATCAAAATGTTTATATTCAAAAATTATATTTCACATGTGCTTGACATATGCAATGACATCATCAAGAATTTGAATTTTGAATTTAGAAAATGATTGAGTGTCATCTTTTGACATGTGCATGTGTTGTTTGAATATTTTGAAATATGAATCATGTTGTCTTGAAAAGAGATGCTTTTATTTGAATATTTGAAATATGAATGACATCTTCACATTTGCTAATATTTGAAATTGAAGACTCATTTACTTATAAAAAACTCACTTGAGTTTTGTAAAATTACAACAACAAAAACTTACACATCAATTACTAAGTTTTGCATTATTCATTCAAAATTCTCATTCTCTCTTCTCTAAGTTTTGAGTCTTAATTCTTATTCATTTTGAGAGAGATATAGGTTGTGCTGTATTGTTCTTATTTCACTTATTAAGGAGTGTATTCTGATAATCTACCAACTATCAACTCTTGTATCAGTAAGAGGGTGCATATAACTCTTGTGTGTATAGAAGGTATTTTACACAAGGAATAGTTGAATTACCAAGTGTGAGGTGATTGCAAGTGTAGAGGGCGTTCTACACGGATTCTTTGTAGTGATATTGCTCAAAAGTGTAATAGGTTTTTATCTCCACCTGAAGGAGATTGAATAGTGAATTTGGAATTCTCAAGGAGTAGCTCGAGACGAAGACGTAGACAATGGGGTAAATCTCGTTAAAATATTAAGTTTGCTTCTTCTTGCCCTTACTCTTTATATTTCCTGTTATTTCATATTTGTTTATATTTTATATTGTGTATTGGTTTATAATTTTTAATTTTTTAAATATAACCAAATTCACCATCCTCTTATGTTAGTCATTTGGGCAACACACACATTAAAAGAGAATCTATTGTAAGTACTTTTGAAAAAGAAAAAGTATTTGACAATTGAAAGTTTAAGGAGTACAAGTAAAATAGAGGAGAGAACACAATTTGCATATATTAACCCAATGGAAGAGCATAAAGAATTACATCTAACAGGGAAAAGCCTTGCATTAGCTTTGCATAGATGTAGCAAAGGGACTGATAAGAAGATAATAGAAAAAAAAGAGAAAAAAAAAAACCTTAATCAAGAAAGGCAGATCAAACAATCTCTAAGCAGGAAAAGCATGGGAGTTGCTCTACTATTGATGACAACATGGCTTATATTATATATTTTGACACTAAAAGGCTTAAATCTAAGTTCAAGAATTCGGAGACATTAGCTTTAAAGAAAAACCAAAAAGCTGAATTGCCTTTCTAAACCCTATTAATTCCAAAGGTTCTCCCTTGGCAAAAAAAAAAGGAAAATTTGAAAGGTTCTAACTTGCAAAGTCACTTCCGTAATCTCAAGGTTAAAAATACTATCTAACAATAACTTTTCCATGATTTGGATTCATTAACTTTAGAGCAAAATCAGAAAGATGATTCTTGTTGCAAAAAATGAGAATTCCAATGTTAGAAATCAAAGTGAGACAAAAATAATTACCAAGCACTAAACAGCTTCCCAATAGCTCTAGCAATGAAATGTGCCAAGTGGCTGCTAAGGCCAAGATCTGACTCTTCAATCCACCATTTAGTAGACTCTATGATACCTAAATATGTTACCCCACTTGCAAGAAACCCAGTAATTCTAGGAGTTATACCTCTATAAAAGCCTACAAGAATTATTAGTATAAACAAATGACATACTTTGTAAATGCATTAGTTTCAAATTAAGAAACAACTGACTCCCTTAGTTTAAGTCTAAGACATTGGAAAATATGCACAGTCACACATTAATGTGATACTTTATTCCCTATTCATCGTAAACAAATTCATTTCATATATGCAGACACTTTTGAAAATTGTGAATAAATATGTAATACATGAAACTTTGATATCATACACAAAATAGAAAACTAATTGAAAACTAAGTACTTTTACTTTTAATCCATCTGCAACCCAGATGGCTCATACCATTTGTAATATATTCTTTTGATTATGAAAATAAAAACATAGAGTGCCAGGAACCAAGGCATTCCCATGAAAATGTCATGCTTTAGCAAGTAACAATAAAATAAGATGGTGTAATGTAGGCTTTCTTAGAACTCAAATAAAAATATTTCTACTGATTTTTAAAAAAATCTTATAGATTAACCATGATGATAAAATCGGAGTGTTTCCTTTTGGAGGTCGTGAAAAAGGCTAGATAACAACGTAATGGTTTGTGGCTATACCTGACTTTCACTAATGATAGCTTGACTTTGAATCCTTGTCTTTATTATATCAACTAGATGCATCATTCCTTCTCCAAATGCCCTAGCAATAGCTCCCCATACAAACTCCCACCATACTACATCACATGATAAAATCATCACTTCCTAATTGTTTAAAACATCCAAAATACAAAAGGAGTTAAATTTTTACATTGCATTCAAAAACAGTAGCCACATCAAAGACAACCTGACAAGATTCTTGAACCTGATCATCCCCCAAAATTCAAATTATCAGTCAACCCTAGATTCAAATGTCTAAACAAAATAAAGTGAATAAATATTTAAATGATTAAAAAAATCAAAGACATTAAGCTCAAAAACCCTAAGCGAAGTAGTGAAGGGATAGAGAAATAGAGAAATGAGATTTGTTACAAAAGCTTTGAAGCTATCAAACTCAAACCCTAAAAATTAGTCTTCAAACAAACTGGACAAATTTTGTAAGCAACCAGACTACAAAATGAAGGGGAGAGATAGAAAAACGAGTTGCAAGGATACTTATGTCCACGGAAGGGATTTACTCCATTTTTGCTCGAATATGCTCGCTCTCCAATACTTGAAAATTCCACAAAAATTCACTCTGAGTTCTCTAGATGGAGGCACCAATTTGGTATGGGGAGGAAACGACAATCCTAGAGTCTATGGAGAGGAAAATCAAGAAGTGGATGCCAAGTAGATGAAGATAAAACCATGTGTATGGAGTGAGTGAATTTATTTCGTGTAGGCCGTACCCAAATTGGGGAAGAAAGTGGCAGGGGAGAAGGGGTTATGACGAAATCTTAGCGATTTAATATCGTTGCAATACTATTATGGGTATTATTGCCTGTCGCGTCGATTTTCTTCGTGGCTGTTTGGCAATAAATTGCTGCAAATAAAATAAGTTATGGACCACCGTGTTTTAATTGAAGATCATCTATATTAAAACGGTGCAACGATTTAAATTTCGCTGGAAATACATACCAATTATAGCAATTTTAGTTGCAACGAAACCTAAAACGCTGGAAAATATACTTTTTCTTGTAGTGGATCGAAGCCTCCTCTCTTTCTTGTAGTGGATCGAAGCCTCCTCTCCATTTTGTGTTGCACACGCAGACGCACATATTTTTCATTTTCCCTCCTAAAACTCCCTAAAACCAAGCAGATCAAACTAAAACATCCATGAGTGGAACAGAAACGGATCCACGAACACTGAGCCCAAATAGATCAAACCAAAATCAAAATCTCAGCCCATTTTTAGCGAAATAGATCACTAAATTATGAGTCAATGCAACAATCTACTTCATCCGTCAATAAATAAATTTATAAATACAATGCTTTCCTCCGATAAGATCAATATTGTTGAATCGATATCACTAATGGACATGACCACGTATTAATTTCCATCCACCAATTTGATACGGTTGCGTAAACATTTTCTAAAGATCGACCACCACCACTGTGGGTTTACTTGGTTGCAATTTGACAGACAAAATATCCATCACCCTCAGTATCACCCCCAAGCTAAAACCAGCCACTGCCATGCAATTAGCAGCTACCCAAAAATAAATTAAAAAATCGAAGACAATATGCATGTTACAACGTGGCAACTATCTAGAGGTACAACGTGACAACAGTTTCACGTACCACCACAGAAACATCCCGAGGCTTAGAACACAAGTCTCTTATCCAACATCAAAGCCACACAAATTTTGCCTTAAAACACTTTCACGCCTACCATATTCATCTACACGTAATCCCATCAACAAATCCAGCGCCAGAAAAATGGGGTGTGCCGCCTCGAAACCTACTAAGGTGACCGTCGATGATGTCTACCGCCCAGCTCCCGCGAGCTTTGCGGTCTTTGACGTCAACGCAGTCGAAGAGCCTTGGCTCAAGGTGGACGATATGCAGCAGGAGCAAGAAGAGAAGCCCACGCACGTGCCGGCTCCGATTCTGGAGAAGCTCAGCAAATTCGAGGCCGATGCTCCTCACTCCTGGGAGGAAGTCAGCAAAGCCTTGAAGTTAGAGGACCTCAAGAAGCAAAAGCCCACAATTGTCGGCCCGCCTAAAAAGCCGGAATCGGAACCGGAAGCAGTTCCTCCACCGGTGCAGAATAGCACGACCCTCAAAACACAGACGCCTAGTAAGAGTGCCTCTTTCCACACGCTCGAGGAGCTCGACGCCAAGCTATCTCCGAAGCCAACTAAAGAGTTGAAGAAAGTAGAGATAATGCGGAATGAGGCGAGAAGAACCGAAGTTACCGAAGTGCAGAAGGAGCCACGGACCGAGTCAGAGTCGGAGGGTTTGAGGCCCAAGCCCCTGAAGGAGAACATATTTATATTGAAGGACAGGCAAGAGAGGGAAAGGGAAGGAAAGATGGCGAACTTCGACAGGATCAAGAGGAACCCTCTGAATGATTTTCAGGAGAAGTGCCCGCCGGGGGGCGGGGCCGACACGGTGGTGCTCTACACGACGTCGTTACAGGGGGTCCGGCGCACGTACGAGGCCTGCAACCGGGCGAGGGAGGTGCTGGAAGGGCACCAGGTGGTGTTCGACGAGCGAGACGTGTCGCTGCACGGGGAGTTCCTGAACGAGTTGAGAGAGCTGTTGGGGGAGACGGCGAGAGTGCCGAGGCTACTCGTGAAAGGAAGGTACATCGGCGGAGTGGAGGAAATAGTGGAGCTGAACGAGGCCGGCCGGTTGGGGAGGATACTGAAGTCGGCAAGAGTGGAGAGAGGGGTGGGAAGGCAAGGCTGCGAGGGGTGCGGCGGCATGAGGTTCGTGCCATGTTGGGAGTGTGGTGGGAGTTGTAAAGTGGTGAAGGATGGTTCGGATAAGAAAGAGCGTTGTGGTCAGTGCAATGAGAATGGCTTGGTGCACTGTCCAGCTTGTAAATACTTACAAAAAAGTGCTTCTGCAATATTTGAGTAATGAATTTTTTATTTTAGATTTTGTTATTTTTAATCATATTAATTAATGTAATACATTTTAAATGATTTCATTTGCCCACAAGGCAGATGTGAAATTGCTTGGAATATATTACATTAAGTATGATTAAAATGATACAATCTACTCATGTGAAAAACGTTCTATCTTTAGATTTTGAGAGTGGGGCATCCTTGTAATGCTTTAGATTCTGTGTTTGGTTTATGGCTGAAGTTCAATATGTATACAATTTGAAACATGTTAATTAAAAGGCTCTCTAATTATCTCTTTTTCGTCATTCGCGCAATATGATATCAAATATGTAGTACTAAATAAATGACGATCAATTACCTATAATAAGCATCACTTTTGTATTTTACTTATAAGCTGCCACCTCATCGTGATTGTCTTTATTATAACAAATCTACTCAATTTATTTAAATTAAGATAACATAAAGGTTTGAAGACAAAAGATTATTTGATATTTATGATTATTAATTCAATAGCTTCATCTTATGGTAGGTTTTGATTTCTCATTACTTGTCTTTTTACTTTTCCATGCACTACATTTTTTTTCTATTTTCTTTTTTTGCAAACCAACAATGAGCGCAGTACTTAATTCTTCTATCATTTAATTATTCTTATTTCAATAATAATAATAATAATAAAATAATATTAATCTTTTTCATGTGGTAATTGACTCTTTGTTATCCTCTTAACTTCCTATTCTCTTAATCAAGATTATAAATGAATCAGTATGTTCAATAGATTGCTAGTATTCGTCAGGTTAAACTCAAATTGAAGTCAATTCGTGATAAGAAAAACTCTTCAGTAAGCAGATACCTACTCAATTAGTAAATGACACACACCTGACAAAACTTGATTAAAGCTCGTTAAGACTCATTCATTTGTGCCCAAGTTAACTTGTTAGCTCGACTAGATTAAAGGTTGTTAATGTAGATTTTGTTAGTTTGGATTAGTGTTGAGGTGTTTGAATTTGAATATGATAAGATTTTATCTCATCATTAAAGTTTTGATTTTTAAATGAATATAATTTAAACTATGGAATTCATCCATAGTAATTTGAGTCCATTTAGAAGTCTAGAGAGCCTGTTATAGATGCTGGAAGATTGAATTTCGAATTCTAAAATTTCCCAATCAATAGATAAATCGAAATAAAAAAGTTGTAGGAATTTCGGAAGCTTGTTAGCAATATGTCAGCAGACAAACTCTGATGAAAAATAATCTGTCAACAAATGCGTTCTAGCAGCACACTTTTGGACAGTCTATTTAAATCAAATCAGATTGTGACTCTAATAAGGATTTTCGGTCAAATATGATATTTGGAGATATATGAGAACTGTTTGATAGGAAAATTAATTGAGAATTTTGCTTGTGATTTTTATACACTTGCGAGTGTGATCATACTCAAAATTTGATAGGATCGTTAATCGGTGTTCGTGATCAACCACTAGAGGTTCCAGTAAAAAGACCAAAGATTGGAGATCGTCAGAAGTTCTGACTACTTACTAAGGTAGAAGACAAGGGGGTCGCAAGTTTTGGATAAACGGGTTAAGTTACAAAGGTTTTGTAATCATTTTACTTGTAAACATCTCAATCAATAAAATTGGATTTCTTGAGTTTGGTTGCCCCATAAAGTTTTACCTTTGAAGAGCTCTTCAAAGGATTTTCCTTCGTAACCAATCGTTGTATTATGCTTGATAATTTATTTATTGCACATTTCTGATTATTTACACGATTGAAATTTAACAAATTTGATTGTAAAAATTGTTAAATATATTCGGCCATACAGGGGTATAAAGGAAATTTTAATTGACATCAGGGCATGGTTTATTCATCCGAGTGTGATATATGCCCTTATAAGATTATGTCAACGTCGTTACATGTGTCACCATATTTCGATGGTGAAAATTATGCATATTGGAAAGTACGTGTAAGAACATTCATCAAGTCATTGGATGAATGGGTATGACACACCGTTGAAAAAAGATGGAAAATATCTGAAACCAGTATCAATGACTGGTCAAAAGATGAGTTAAATAATAGCAATTTCAATAGTAAATGATTGAATGCCATCTTTATGACAGTATATCAAGAAGAATTCAAAAAAGCATTCATGTGTAAGATAGCTAAGGAGGCATGAGACATCTTGGAGGTCACGCATGAGGAACAAAGATTGTGAAAAAATCAAAACTACAATTGCTAACCTCTAAATTTAAAGAAATTAAAATGCTTGCAGATAAATGTTTTAATGATTCTTATGCTAAACTAAATGATATGATGAATTCTAGGTTTAATCTCTGTGAAAATGTTAAAAACTCGAGTTGTGAAGAAAATCTTGAAGTCTCTACTCGAGAGGTTTCAGCCCAAAGTCACGGCTATTAAGAAAACAAAGACTTGGATGCAATCAAAATCGAAGAGCTTGTCGGATCCTTACAAACGTATGAATCCTCTCTTCCCCAAATGAGAAAATATAAATATATTGTTTTGAAAAGTGTAAAAGAAGAGCATGAAGATGTTTGTGATGATGAGAGTCTAAATAATGAGAATATAGCTCTTATTACTAGGAAATTCAAAAAAACTATGTTTAAAAAAAAGACTAATGAAAAATAAAAGAGACTAAAAGAATTTTCAGTAAAGAAAAATGAATTAGAAAATGGAAATAAAGAAAAAAATTGAGAAAAAAGAAAAGATAAAATGCTATAAATACTTAGGCTATGGTCATATTAGAATTGAGTGTCCAAATTTCAAGAGAAATAAAGAAAAAACATCAAATGTACCTCTTAGTAATATTTCAAATTCTGAGAATGAAAACTTATTTTTGGATAATGAAAAATCTTTTATAACATTTTTTACTATTGTGAATTATTTGCCTGAAACTTCACTAATAAAATTTGAAAGTATTTGTACTTCTAATGATTCGGAAATTGTTATAGTTGATGCCGATCAAGAACTTGGAATTTAAGATGCTTATAATAAAGTGTGTGAAGAGGTAGTCTATGTCCACGGGCATTCGCGAAGGAGAATACACTACAATAAATATTTTACAGTCTCTCGTATCTCACTGTACAAGAAAAAGCAGAAACTGCTATAAAGAAAATCTTGCTCAAAGGAGGTCCTATACATCCCTAGGAAGAAGATGAAGTTGAAGCCAGAAGAAGAAGAGAGATGGTTGGTCATCTGGTCAAGGCCCCCTTTTATACAAGTTTGGGTTTGTAGTGATTGGACTTTCCTTTTATGGGTGTTCTTCATGGGAAAAATCTACTATAACTGATGATTTTACGATTTCTCATGGCCTCACATATCACTCATTACAATAGAAAAAGTTGCCTTCGTGTAGAGAAGAGTTAGAGAGTCTAATTGATTTGTAGGGGATCTCCTTCTTTTATAGAGATTTATTTCTTTGGAGTGATGGTATCCAACTTGCCTTGCAAAGCCTTTTCCTTTTAAGAGTTTAAGCCAACTTTTCTATCTCATCTCTTCCCTTAGTAATAGCTTTTCAAAGGATTTGACTCCGTCAATCAAGTTTCTATAACACCTAGCAACCCGGCCAAGAATATGATTTTTTGAAACACTATGAACGCGAAATAGGCTACCAACACTGCATACCAATGTTACTTGTTTAATATTGAGTTTCTTGTCAAAATAAATAACAAACCTGGTGGGTAGAAGCCCATATATTGACTCCATCATTATTATAGGATTGCTTCAAGAATCTCTTCCATGGATTTAATCAGCAACAAATTTTCTTGCAGCTTACCCATCCTTCATGGAGGATTATATGACTCTGATATGAATTGTTATGATATTGTCGACTGTGATGCCGAAGAACAGAGGGAAATGGAAGAACAAAATGTAAATGAAATTGAACGGAGACAATTGAAAGATGAATTGGCTGCATTGATATATTGGATTTATTCGAGACAATCATTCCTCTGCACAGTGACCAACATTACAGTGATTTTCTAGAATTAATCCCACTATTCAGCCTTCCCATAGATATATATAGTCAATCAAATATTAATAAATTAACTATGAAGACATGTGACAGACTAACACCAAGTGATTAACAAGAATCCAATTCGATAAAACATAAGTCTTATTGTAAACAAACTATTATTGTAAACAAACTAGGCCCAAAGGGATATTATGAGGCCCATTGAGCAGGCCCAAGTTAAATGTATTTTATTTCATTATTATTCATAAATTATTTTATTATTATTTATGACTAATTTGAGATACTGTTGACATCCGAACGAGTTTAGTATTAAGGGTGACCCTATAGCTACTGTTGAGAGCTCCCACTGGGGGCTCCTGCTAGTGCATATCATGTGTTTTATATATATATAATGTTATATTTTTTGACAATATCTTTCGATAAAATCTTCCAATATGAATAATTTTTTTATTTATTAATTAAATTATTTTTAATGATGTTGTGAATTTTTTCTTTTTTAAGAAATATATAAGAATATAAAAAAACGAATGAAAAAAATAAAACCCTGTGTTCTCGGGAATTATTCGGACTACTCTGAGGATGTACTAGCGCCGCTCCTTTTTTATTGCTTTGTTTTCACTTGCACGTTTTTGAGTCAAAACGTTTTTGAAACTTTTTTAATATGTTTTTTTAATTCACAATATTATTAAAAAATCTCCCTTAAATAAAAATCGCCTGAAAGATAGCTAACATTTTCAATCAAGCGAGCCCGTAATCTACCGGTCGGAAGAGGGATTTTTGGAAGGTGTTCACTTCATGTGCTTCGGACGACATCCTATGTTTTCTGAAACTCTTAAATATTCCCACGTCGACGTGTATATATATATATATATATAATATGACTAGTTAACAAAAAATCTTATTTTAACAAAAAATTTTATTTTTCTGTTAAAGAAGTTAATATTTTCTATCTATTTATGTTAAAATAAATACTGCATTTAATGAGAAATATTATTTTAAATACAATTCATTAATTCTATTAATCATTGAAATAATATTCTTGATATTAAATTTAATTGTACCACTTCAATTTTTTATAACGATTAACTTTTCATTTAAAACTTTTTTTGATGTAAAATACATATAGAATAATAATAATAGTATAGAATAACATAATAATAGTATAGAATATATAACAATATATATAAATAAACTATTCATAACAATATAACAATGCCATCATCACTTAGAGATGTTAATTTATACGTTAGAAGTTTACTTTTATTCATGAAAATTTATTCCTATTATATGATTAATAATTTCATTCTTTAAAAATTATTTTATAATTTTAAAATGAATGTATTATTTATTTATTTTTTGAGATGATAAATATACAGTATATATAATTAACTATAATTATATTAAATTAGTAATAATAGACAATAAATATAATTAATATATTATATATGTTTGATATTTAATTGAAATATATATGATCTAATAAATTTACATATTTAATATTAAAATTTTATGTTATAAATTATAATATAACATTCTTTTATATAAGTTATAAACTACATAATTTATTTTTTAAAAAAAACATATATTATTTCTTAAAAATAATCAAATAACTAAAAAAACTGTGGATGATTCAAGTTTATGTAGATTTAGAAAAACTCAAAGACTAAAAACATAAGTATTTTAATGTCCTCTCTTTTGAGGCTGTGAAAATTGAAGCAAATATTATATCATCGTCTTAAAATTATAAAAATATTATATTTTGAACAAATCTTTTATTAAAATTTCATTCAAAATTATCTTAAACAAATTTGATAAAATTATAAGTTATGTTTATTTATGAGACTATCTTATTATTTTTATTAATATATTATTTTTATAATATATGAAAACGTGTAATTATTTATCATCCATTTAATTATGAATAATTTTTTAATTTTTATTAAAAATTAAACTAAATAAACGTATTTTACACATTATTTTTATCTAGTATTATATATATATATATATATATCATATATATCAGAAATTGGGTTTTATTAGAACAGTACTCACCTTTTCCGTTATAGTTTCCTTCTCGAAGACATACACGTAATTAAGGTAGTTGTTTTTAACTACAATTATGGTATATCATTTAATGGTCATGATGAAATCGATTTCCATATTCAGAATTCACCATCAACTTCAAATTCCCTCCCATGTCCTCACCTCTTCGATCTAGTCTGTTTATCTGATCAGCTTCTTGAAAATCAACAATATCATAAACCTGTTAGTTTTCTTAATATATAATATATAATAATTAGTTCAATCGATCATTAACATGACCTTTGATCTTCTTCTTGCTTTAGGCCGGAAAGTTCGAAAGGATCAAAACCATTGTTCAAGCTGGGCGCCATCCCCAGCCCCTACAATCCCTCACGTTGAAGAGTAAAATAGAGACGTCAAACCACTGTTTGTAATCGAGTCTATCTCTCGCCACCTCAGAACTCCACATTCGCATGTTGAGGTCAAGTCTATCTCTCGCTATCTTTGAGCCCCACGTTCTTACATTGCGGTCAAGTCCAACTCATGCTACCTTTTAGCACTGCACTCTCACGACTGCGGTCGAGTCCATATCCCGCTACCTTTAAGCTCTACATTCTCACGTTCGCGGTCAAGCCCATCTCTCACCTTAACTAAGCCCCAACACTATGCACTTTACGCCATCAAATTTTTTTTTGAATTCCAACACATTATGGAATTATCCTAATAATTATTTAGTTATTTGTTGTGTGTTTCTATTTCTTTCTTACCTTGAGCACATGATTTGAAGCCGCCGACTTCTCAAAATCTGGATAGTCCAGGTGTTTCAAGAAAATTTCCACTAAAGTATCTTTGCTAAAAATTTGCAGAGTTCTGTGAATGAGGGAAATCACAAGTTGGGGTCAAGACTATTTTGTAGTGCACTAAAAGACAAGAGTAAAAAGGGCCATAATGGGACTAGAACACATGGGGTGATCAGGAAAGAGGAGGCTAGTAGTTGAAGTGACTTGGGGGAAGGGTGGCAGGCTCATAGGATAAAGGGTGTCAAGAAAAGGGGTACGCAAACAAAGGAAATAAAGGGAAGCAGGTTGGCTGACACATGCAACCCAAGGGTTTATAAAAGGGCCTCGACAGATGAAAACAGGGATTGACTCTTTCTTACACTCTCTGGGACAAGCCCACGGCCTCCTATCATCATCTTCCTCAGTCTTCTTCATCTTCTCAAAGGGATTCGAGAGCTCCAACCAGCGGATTTTGTTCATAAACTTACATATGTTTTTACTTATATAGTGAGTTATGAGAGACTATAAAATATTCGTTATAATGAATTTCCTCTCCAAACACTCGTAGATATAGACCTTAAGCCGAACCACGTAAATATTGTGTTTATATCTATTTATTTTATCTGCTATCAATGTATGCACCAACTGCACCGGAGTCTCGTTGGGGCCCCAAAAGACTCCGAACGAAGCCCAACTCATACTAGTGGGCCGGGTTAGAATTCCACCGCCCATTTATTCAATCGTTGCGCGGACCATGTGGTTTGGACATTGTCGAGTAGTCTAGGCCGCAGAACACGACATCAACAGCAGAGATAAGAATGGTTGTTGGAGCATACTACATACCAAAAAAAAGACCAGGCCACTCTACAACGTCTGATGATGATCAAGGCGAGGATGCCTACTTCCTCTGTGAATAAAAAGAATCCATTGGTGTGGCCGATGGGATGGGTGGTTGGATCCTCGAGGGCGTGGACTTCGGAGTATATGCCCGCCAACTAATGAATAACGCTTTCCAGGCTATTCTATCAATGGACCTAGACGACAGAAACGTCGATGATCGGATCATGGAAAGAGTTTTGGATCGAGCTTTCTCAAACTCCAATGCTAGAGGCTCATCACGTAAATATAAGATTTATGTGAAAATATTAGTTTTTTCACGATGGATTTCATTCTTTTTTAAAAGAAATGTGTCATGCACAACTCATAACTATAATTGTATCAATCATTACTATTTGCTTATTTAAAACATAACGGTAATAGGCTTATAAATGTACCAGCTTGTTTGGTTTTTTTTTCCTTTAAGAAAGTAATAACAAATAGTGTTCTTGTTTTATTATGCAGCACTTGCAAGTAGCGAATTTGGGAGATAGTGGATTTTTGTTGATTAAAAAGGTAGGAGATTTGCATAAATCGGAGATTCAAGAACATCATCCTAATTGCTCATTTTAGCTGGGACAAGCAAATGATACCCTTAATTTAGCATTGGTGCGTATCCTTCAGTTTCCTCACTCTATATAGTTTTATCATTGAATTATGTTATGTATACATATCACTTGTCATGAGATATATTAGAGATAGCACACATGTGGGGTGTGTGGGGGTATTTATATACCGATACGAGATCTTCTAACAGGGGGCTGGAATGTCATTGATATCTCAGGCTGCACCCTTTGTCAGTCTGCTACTCGATGGCAATCCCCCTTGCCGTGTCGTGCCATGTTTCCATGGTTGCATATTTAATGTGGTGTGATCCCTACTTAATGCAATGTGGTTCATCCTAACACATTTATACCGCTCAGGGCTTCTTGTCACTCGAGTGCTTGGACAGCCCAGCTATGCACGATCACTGATTCTCATGCACTATGTATGTCTAACGTCCCTGATGGGCCATCTACCTGGGCCTAGGCTAGTCATCTAGACTCTAGCCTTGGGACAGGTCGGCCCGAGAGGAAGGCTTGGGTTTCGTCTGGATTCTCGCAATCATATTGGGTCAACTAGGTCTGGCCTAAGGGGCTCAATATTTTCCACCACACAATACCTTGTGAATTCCTAACATACAAGTATGGTGAGAATTCATCTTCCGAGCTCATGTCTTCTAGGTTCGGCCAAGGGGCTTGGAATTTCCTTCAGCACAGTACCTCGCGAATTCTTAGCATACAAACATAGTAAAAATTCGTCTTCCGAGCACGTATCCTTCCTTCTTTTTTTTTTTTTGCCCTGGGTGGGCTCGGTTTGAGTTCGTGAACTCCGCCTTCCACGTAATACCTCGCGAATTCCTGAAATATAGGTATGGTGGAAATTCATCTTTCAAGCTCGTGTCTTCTAGGTTTGGCCCAAGGGTCTCAGGATTTCTTTCCGCACAGTACATCATGAATTCCTAATATACGGGAATAGTGGAAATTCATCTTCCGAGTTCGTGCCATCCCTTTTTTTTGTTGAATTAGGTGGGCTTGATTCGAGTTCATGAACTCCACCTCCCACATAGTACCTCGCAGATTTCTAGTACACGGATATAATGGGACTTCATCTTCCGAGCTCGTGTCTTCTAGGTTCGGCCCAGGGTATTTGGGATTTCCTTCCGCACACTACCCCGCGAATTCCTAGCATACAGGTATAGTGAAAATTCATCTTTCGAGCCCTTTCCTTTCTTTCTTTTTGTTGTCCCGGGTGGGCTTGGCTCAAATTCATGAACTCTGCCTCTCACACATACCTCGATAATTCCTAGTATACGGGTATGGTGGAAATTTATCTTCCAAGCACGTGTCTTCTACGTTTGGCCCAGGGGGCTCGGGATTTCGTTTCGCACAATACCACACAAATTTAACATACGGGTATAGTGGAAATTCATCTTGCGAGCCTATGTACTTTTTTTTTTTGTTGCACTGGGTGGGCTCAGTTCGAGTTCATGAACTTTGCCTTTCCCACAGTACCTCGCAAATTTCTAGTATACGAGTATAATAGGAATTCACCTTTAGAGCTCATGTTTTGTAGGTTTGGCCTAAGGGGCATGGGATTTCCCTCCGCACATGAACCTATCATATTTTGTTTATGCAAAATAATATGGAGTTCGCATCATTAATGTCTTAGGTGTGTACTAATAAACATGAATTGAGTCAGTCCTACACAAAAGAACTTCATTAAGGTAAATTCATGAAAAGTTGACTTATTTTGATGCGGCATGTGAGATTATAAAAGTATTTTTATTATAAAATAAATCTAATTATTAACATGTTTATAAATTTATTTTTATGAAATTTTTTTATAGATGCAATAATTCTCTCAAACAAGAGAAGTTTTCTTCATGATTTATGTTCTCTCTAGTGAGATTTAACATTGTAATATTAAGTTCATTTTGGTTTATTGAAGTTGGAAATTATTACTAGTTTTTCCATGAATGGTTTAGGAATTAAAATAGGCATTTTGGTCCCATTTAGATTATGTTGAGCTGAGTTTATATGAGTTGAGTTTTTTATGAACAGTAATATTATACACCACACTACCATCTTACTTTCATCGTACTAAATAAGATGTGGCACATTCATCACCATTAGATAATAAATAACATTCAATAAATAATCATTCAATAATAATAAATGTGTCACATCTTATCGAGTGAGATTAAAGTGGGATGATAATGTGATGTAAAGAATTTTGCCTTTATAAAGTAGTAAGTTAAGATGATAGAGTGGATTTTGTGGGATCCACCTAAAATGATCAGTTTAAATATGTTTAGATATTAAAATAAGATCAAATATATTTATGAAATTTTGAAAAGAATTTGTGAATCTCACGTGTAAAGAAATGTTGAATTAAAAAAGATTGTGGATCTCATATGTAAATAAGTTTTAATTTGAGATGAATTTAATAATTTAAAATTTTAATGTTTGAATGTTAAATTCAACCTAAAATTAGATTAAACTAGTCAAACGGGCTGAACTCCAAATATCTGTTGATTTTTTTTTTTTTTTTTTTTGGTGTTTTTACCCCTCTCTAGCTAGGTCTATGATCTGTTGTTCCCAATACTCAGTAGAGGAATTAATGTAGGATTAATGGGGCCTTATTTCTTTATAATGCAGATATCTACGACCGAGGTTAGAATCAGGAGACATCCTATTGTCGGGACGGACGGGCTGTTTGATAACCTGTCTGACAACGAAATTAGGGATGCTGTAAAAATGGCAGCCGAGGTGGTATACAATCCACGGCAGGTGGCTTGGGTGGTAGCCGATAATGCTTATGGAAAATCCATGAACACAACAGCCAATATACCATTTATGCAAGCTTCTTTAAAGTCTGGAAGTAACTTTTCAGGTGGCAAAGTCGATGATATAACTGTTATCGTTGCTAATATTGTTGATGCTTTGGTTTTTTTTTTCTTTCTATATATTGAAATCTTCCAATCATTGTATAATTAAATCAGTATCAACGTTAATCCTGAACAGTACTAATGCCTGAAAATGAGCAAGAGTTTCGCCATTGGATTAGAATCTTGCCATAGTGATTGAAATCCACTGCTAATATCAACATAACATATGTTTCAATCTTTGGTTACCAACACACAAGATAAGGGTTCAAAGAGAAGGAACAAGAGAGAAGACAACATAGATTGCTGATTCATTTAAAGCTTTAACATATACTTCATAGTTCAGATTGTCCACATGTCCAAAACGTGCACAGGCACTACAGCAGTTCTGATTCCTGAATAAAATGTTATGCCACCTTGAAACCCAGATTATGCCTCAATGGCAAAGTTGGTTCAAAAGAACATACTGATGACATTTTCACATGATCCTAGACTCCATCTTCCTAATGGCTTTCTCGATGTCAGGTACATTCTTCTTGAAGGCTGACCATTGCTCCTCTGTCAAGCTTATTCCTGAGGGAACACGAGAAGCAGATATTTTGTACAATTTTAGAAAACCAAAAAAAAAAAAAAAAACTTGAATTGCTAAAGATTAGAGGAAGAGCACAACCAATCATTGCCTGCAACTTAACATATCGCATATGCAAGAGGAAAATAATCAAATAAAAAGATTGCAAAATGACCAGACACATGCATGACTCATGTTATGCATTGAAACTTATATAGTATATTAATGTGACATGAGTCCAACGAAACCTAACCAGATCAACAATCCTAGTCATCCAAACTCCAGTGACCCTGTTTGCTATTTACAAATTTAATCATTTACTTTTTTATTGGCACAGAGTGTCTAGAACAAAATCAAAATCCCGACTAATCCTGGGGTTGCATAGGCCCACCACACCAAGAAGTTTTCCACAAGTGCATCTCAAGTAGTTCAAGGGGAAATTCCCCCAGTTCGATGACTCTTAGAAATTGTTTCCATCCAAAAGTTCAAACCTTAAACTTGAAGAGAGCATACCACCAAAACCAAGGCTCTTACCATTTGAGCCAACCCCTAGGGGTTACAAATTTCTAACTTATAACCAGATCTATGGTTCAAGAATAAGACGTTTTAGTCAGAGTTGGTTCAAAAATCTAGGTCACAACAAAAGGTAGGAAGAGTCTTTGTTGACCTTTCTGTTGATCCTCTTTAATTTCCATCATCAAGATATAAGCAAGTGCTTCAACCACTAGCAACATGAAAGCAAGGTCCCCTATCTTCTTTGCCCTAGCCACCATTTGATATAAAACTCTGCGATTCACTTATATTGTTCTTCCAAAAAAGTATCAACATCAGATAACAGTTGTGCAATGACCATTTAGAGGACGACTTCTATCATTTCTACCTTCGTAGCCATGGCCACCAACACCAATAAACTCGTTTGCAGTAGAAATCCTAACTTCTAACCAAGGTAGCCAAAATGAGCACCAACACTTTCACGCCCACCGAAGCTCCAGCACCCTCAATCACTTCACTAAATTACACTACAACTAAAACGTTAATACAATTAGAAGACAGAAAACTTTGAGGCCTTATTTGGTTACACAATGAGATAAGATGAAAGTTGCAAGTTAAAAGTAGAAAAAAATATTGTTTGAATATAATTTGTATTATTTTCTTTGTTTTGAGATTTGCAAAAGTTGAATTAATTTTTTTTTTTTTAATTTTGTCTGAGATTTTGGAAAAGTTGTAATGATTAGATGAGATGAGATGGTTTGTAAACAAACCAGGCCAGTCTTGAGGATTTGAAAACATCTCCATTAGCAAATACAACTATAAGGAGGCTGAAAACCCCAATTATTCCCCCCTCCCCATTGTCCACCATAATCACCTAAGTCTTGTCCAATGACTCAACAACATTTTTTCTTATATTAAACTTGATGTTTAATAACTTGTTTTGCATACAAGGCATCGGGAAAAAATACCAATATTTCACGAAATTATAAGCAAGCCCAAAAATAATATAACCGCCTAAGCCTTCCAATTACACAATGAGTCCCAATTCTCAGCAATGGTTTAGAACGTAAAAGGATAAAATAGCAACGGAAACAGCAAATTTAACCATATAGAAAGGACCTTTAGAAGTAGGAAGCTCTTTGCCATCTTTTTTGTAGTACTCCCTAATGGACACCAAAGTTTTTCCCCGGAAATCTTGGACCGTTACCCTTCTCTTCTCTGACAACTGAATCAAAATCAACGGACAAATTATTGAAACGATGCTAATGTTTTTTTAAAAATAAATAAAACGTAATTTCGCTTAATTTTCTTTTTTCGTACTCTCAGCCAAAAAACAGAGCATTAGGATTTTCACAATCTCACCCTACAAATGATTAGATCGCCGTCATCATCGTACTCCTTACGGCGGTCTCCTCGTTCTTCTTCTTCTTCTTCTTCCTCCTTTTCTTCTTCTTCTACTTGTTGCTCGAGGAAGGACTGGACGATCTGCTTGACAAATGCCTTGTAAGGCGGCTTAGAGAGGTCGAGGTCGAGCTCAGCTGATGCCTGCTTGCGGATCTTGTGTTCCGTCATCTCCTCCATGTCGGACCCTTTGAGAATCCTCCGAACTGTATTTTCGATTCGCTCCTGGATTTCGGGTTCCATTTTTTCAAGGTCTCTGACAGCGCGAGAGAGAAGAGCTTCCTCTGACTGGTGGAACTGTGGAGCGTGGATTCTAGCTTCAATACTCGGAACTTTGTCCGTGTTTATCGATGTCCAAGGGTAGAAGGAAATATAAGAGTGTGAAGGGCCTAACGTATGCGTTTGTGATGGGGCATGTCGGTTTTGTCCGATCCCAATTTCCGGTTTTAGGACACACAAACGAGTTTTGAATAGATAAATGATTTCGTTATCTTATTACTATAATTTTTTTAAATATTTATATAAAGAAAAATTATAAATACAATCATAAAGTTATAAATGATGTATAATTATTTTAAAAATAAATAAATATATATGAAATTCACGTAAAAAAAATTAATTTTTTTTTAAAACGACTGTATGTAACATTACTCTTATATAAAATTAGATTTACAACTGCCGACACGTATATTCTTGCATATTTTCAAACAATTTTTTATTAGTATAAATGTTATATAATCATAACAGTAAAATATTCTTGTTCATCACATTTATCTTTATATCAATAGTAAAATATTATTGTTCATATAAGAATGCGTGTAATCAATATAGATACTCCTTAATAATACTTTTTATAAGGACTCTATTAATTAATGACATCTGTATTGAAAATTTTATTAAAGATACAAATAAACATGGAATTTAAATAATACATGAAAAGCAAAGCATCGGTTAAGAATCTTGTTGTTGGGTCTTAACTGATGTTTTTAAAAAAGTTTAATATAATTTGATCTTATTTATTTTAATTACTAAAAATGTTGACCAGTTGTCACCAGTTCGAATCTCCATAAGATCACTAGAGGTTTATCCGGCTGTTAATTTCAGGATCTCGTGAAATTAGTTGCGGTGCGCACAAGATGGCGCAAACACCCACATATATCAAAAAAAAAATTACTAAAAATGTTATGAATTACTATATATGTCTTATTTTTATTTGTTATACATTATGAGTTATATATTTAGTATATTTAAATCTCAGTATCCTATATATCATTAATTTCTTTCTATGTTTTAATCTTAAGATATTATTCTTTGTAGCTTATTAATTAGAATTATTTATTTTAGGTTACTTATTGATTTTAAAGTTTCATTTATTACTTATTTATTAATTAAAATATGTGAGATATATAATTCATTGTTTTTGGTATCGTACCGTATTGGCCAGTATGACTGATACATATGTATTAGTCACCTGGGTAGTACAGCTATACTACCTATACCATACTGGCATAAATACCAATCATACCGGATTTTAATTTTTTTTTTCATTTCTTGCTTTTTTTTTTTTTTACATCAATTTAGACTAGATTATTTACATATATGTATTTATATATATAAACTATTCATATATATAATCTATTCATATATATAATCTATTCATATATTGACTATTTTTTTAAAATATAATTTATATATTTATTTTTATATATAATTTTTTTATATATAAACTATTTCAAAACGATACACGAAACGATATCAGTATCAAAATATTTTATTCTAGTGCTTTAACCGATACACTCACTGATACGATATTCAAAACTTTAATATAATTACATATTCACGAGAAACAAACATTTGGTCATACAGACCTGAAAATTGTTCATTCTCACGTTTTATGTTAATCAAACATCTTATTTTGGTTAACAAATTTATTATAATTTATTATATTTTTGGTGTTAAATTTTTGAATTTTTTTCTTAAGATTTTACATGGATTATACTTGTTTAAGTTTAAGTTGTGTAACATTAAAATTGTTATTTTTAAAAATATGTTTTGTTATTAATTAAAAATTAGAAATATAATTGAATATTTACAAGTTCAACCCTGTGTAAAAGCTAAGCCCAACTCTGCGTAAAAACCCATAAGCCCAGCCCGCCTAGTAAATTACCTTTTTTTATTTATCTTCCTTATTTGTTTCTCTCTCATTTATCTTCTGTGTCAAAGCCCAGCCCAGCCCAGCCCAGCCCAACTTGTGTTAACCTACCTCTCTACCTCTTTCTTTCTCTTTCTATTTCTCTCCCTCGTGCCACATAGCCCTTCATTTTCTCATCTTCTCTCCTTTTCTCTTTCCTAGGGGTTTTGAAAGTTGCATTTCTTCACTAGGCTTTTCTCTATTTCGCACAGCAATTTTAAGGACCCAATAATTCAATGAGTAAAATAAAGAGAATATTCCAATAATGAGTAGAGGTCTATAATAAATGAAAATGATATAAATACATGAATATATCGGTGATAGTAGAGGAATGCAGAAAGTAAATAAATAGCAAATAAAGATAAAGCGTGAGTCATGCTGGAGGGATTCGAGATCCTCCTTCCTCCCAAATGTTTCAAAGTTATACAGTAAATATTCAGATCTCAGCTCTCTCATAAGGACTAATCTTTCCTCTACATATACTCAAACCATCCCTAATCAACAATCCCCCCAAATAAGGCCATGGGCCCTTCCTACTCACAATAACTAAGCTCATGGATCACTAAACATAATAACAACTAATTAAAAATAAAAGATAACTATGTATGAGACCCACCAAGCCCAGCCCACTTGGTTGGGCTCATAACATATCGGCGCACAAATCCTCCGAAGAAGCACCTCTCCCTCTCTTGGCGCCTCTCTCTGTCGATGAGCCTATAAAATGCAGCTCTCCGTCTCTGAGCTCTCCCGGCCTCTCCCTCAGTGACTCAGTCGATGAAGGTCCAAGGAAGAGCTCTCCCTCCCTCGGTCTCTCTCTCACTCGACGAAGCCCCAAGAAGGAGCTCTTCCTCTCTCGGTGTCTCTCTCTCTCTTTCTATCTTTGTTTCTTGTTTGAACCTATACAAATTTGATGAGTTCTTGTTTAAACCTGCGATGGTTTTGTGTATGTGGAAATAAATTTTTTGATTTAATGAAAATACTGAAACAAAATATGTATGGGTGTAATTTTTTGTTCTAGGTATGGAAGCAGATGTGTGTGATCCAGTGGAAAGGTTATCTTTTTATTTTATTTTATTTTTATTGCTGATGTGGGTATGGTGTCTCAAGGATCTCTTCCTCTCTCGGTGTCACTCTCACTCTTTCTTGTTATTTGATGAATTCTTGTTTAAATGTGTGTTGGTTTTTGTTTATGTAGGAATGAACTTTTTCATTAAGTTGAAAAGTTTGGAACAAAATAGGTTGGTTTCGTTGGTAAGATCGGTTAGTTATAAATTTTTGGTTATGATCTGTGTATGTATGTCAGAATGATTTTTGTCATGGAATTGAAGAAAATGAATAAATCGAATTTTTTGGCCTGGGTTACAAAAACTTGAGGACTTTGAGTAGGCATGATTAATTGATTTCATTTGTTGAACAATGAAAGAAAGGAGTCGTGAGGAGTTGGAATCTGTTGTTGTTACTGTTGATCCGTGAAGGAGATGGGTGTTTTTGTTTTGTTTTCTATTGCTTTCATTTACTGTAAATAGGTATCCGTATGATTAATTTAGTGGGTTTAATTTTTTTGTTTCTTGGCTGCTGTGAGTATGGATGTGGATGTGTGCATGTGAAGTAGTCCATAGCAATTTGTAGACGAGGAGAATGGATACTTACCTAATGGTAAGTAAGAGAAGAGACGCTTTAGAGGAGCAGAAGGAGAGAAGTAAAAAGGAGAACATGATTTTTATAAAGAGAATTACTAGCAGTCGGTGGAAGAGAAGCAGTAGAAGCAGCAGAAATCAATAGAAGCAGCAGAATTTTACAGTTTTACTTATCAGAAGAAAAAGATAGGCAGTAAAAATCAATGGAAAATGCTATTTCTTTCGCTCCTCGCCATCCCGATTCCCATCCCGTTTTCAAAAATTTCTTTTTTTTTTAGTTTATTTTTTTGGGAAGTGCTACTCATCCCTTTGAGTAGTCTCCCGTTTGTATCTCGTTTTGAATTTTTTTTTTTTCACATGATTTTAGAATAGGTGTTTTTAAATAATTTTTAAGTAAATAATTTTTATATAATTTTTTTAACATTTAAAAATATTATTTAAAAATATAAAAAAATCATAATATTATTTTAAAATATTTACTTAAAAATCATATAAAAAAACTAAAAAAAAAAAGTGAAAATGAAAATCGGGATGGATTCCACCGGCACCAACAGCAGCTTCCGAGATCAATAAAGTGTCGGAAGTTTCAGATAGAATAGAATTATGGGAAATGTTATTCTTTCCCTTAAAATGTTGCCCGTTTATATCCTGTTGTGGGAAATTTTTTTTTTTTTCATGATTTTAAAGTAGGCATTTTTAAATAATATTGTGATTGTTTTACATTTTTTTTAAAAAATAAGATGTTAAAAAAATAATGATAAATATATATTATATATTTATTTTAATATATTTATTTTATATGATTTTTTTAACATCTTAAATTCTTTTAAAAAATATTAAAAAAATCATAATATTATTTAAAAATACCTATTCTAAAATCATGCAAAAAATTTGATTTTTTTTTTTTTTAAATAGGATACAAACGGGAGGCTACTCAAAGGATGAGTAGCATTTCTTAAAAAAAAAAAAAAAAAGAAATATATATTAAAAATATGAAAATGGGGATGACAAGGAGCGGTGGAAATAGCATTTTCCTCCCTACAATTATAGAGGCAGCAAAAAAACAGCAGCTTCCTGAGGGATAAATGCGGAATAAAGGGAGAATTTGAAGGACAATATGGGCAGACCAAAAAGGGCATTATGGGCAGACCAAGTTTTACTGTTTATGATTTATGTACGCTTTTTATATAGGATAGATATAATAAATAATTTGTTTTTTTAAAATTTTAAATAATAATAATATTAAATAATAAT
This sequence comes from Platycarya longipes, assembly GCA_036559045.1. Taxonomy (NCBI): domain Eukaryota; kingdom Viridiplantae; phylum Streptophyta; class Magnoliopsida; order Fagales; family Juglandaceae; genus Platycarya; species Platycarya longipes. The sequence continues at coordinate 13,799,065 of CM071799.1, read as the reverse complement.
AAAATAATATTTTATTCAATTTTTAGTTTTTATTCAAAATTATCTCATCTCATCTCATTATCAAAATGAGATTGGATTGGTTTTTTTGTTTTTACAACTTCTCTCATATAATTATTACAATTTTTGTAAACTCTTACATAAAATTAAATAAATAATTCAACTTTTCAAATTTTAAAATAAAAATAATATTAAAAAAATATCTTAATAATATCTTATTTAATTTTAACTTTAATATCAAATTATCTAATCTCAAGTCATCTCATTTACAATAAACAAATTTTATTATGTAGAGATTATATAAAGAGATTATTATGCTAGAGAAGTGATTTTATTATATAGAGATTATATAAAAATAATTTTATAAAATGATTCAAATTTTATGTAATTTATTAGATTTATTTTATAAAAAAAATTATAATATGATATATTATATAAATTTACATCAATTTATAGAATTATTTTTACGTAATTTTTTTGTAGCTTAAATATTTTTAATAAAAGTCAATTGTTTTCATAATGGGGTATATCATATTTGAAAGAGTCATTGGTAAATAAATTTTTAGAGGAAGGAGTTTCGTGTCAATTTTTCCAGCAAAAGTAGACACCACAAAATAAAGTTACTAAGTGAGAATTTTACTTTTTTAAAAAGGATTTTGTACGAGATTTCCACACTTTAATTTTAATAATTTTGAACAACTTTTTTTTATAAATTATATATATATATATATATAACCAATTCATATGATATATCATCATAAAAAATGCTAGATTTTTATTAAAATTAATAATTTTTTTAAAATAAGTACCACGAAGTTATAATATTAACAAGCAAATTAAATTAGTTTATTGCTCCGAATCTTATTTCAAACATCAAAATTTGACTAAAAACTTCAGATAAATTATGTTTTGCACCTTCAAGCCAAAAATCACGTCGAAGATTATTAACTTTTTCAGGTCATGACTTTTTTCCTTTTCAAATCAGAATTCATCGAAGTGATAATGAACGGATATTAATCGGGTCAAATCCTAGATCAATAACCCCTCCCTCCCTTACAGTTTTATATGATTTCATCTAATCCGTAAGAATTACTATAAAAAAATTAAAAAAAAGGTAAGACCAAAGGTTCCACCGAGATTTGAACTCGGGTTACTGGATTCAGAGTCCAATGTCCTGACCACTAGACCATGGAACCTTCATGCATCTGACAATTATTTAAATAACTTTAAAGCATGCACAAAACATGAACGCACGCCTCCTTCATGGCTTGATGGAGTTCGAATTTGCGGTCTGGAAACGGAAAAGGACAGTGATATGGAGGCTTGTTTGCTGGAGACGACAACAACAACATTTGAGCTCCAAATCCTTCGGTTAGCAATATGAAATTATGATGCATAAAAATTCATTTCCACTTTGAGCGATAAGTTCTTTAGAAATCTGCGTAATTCAATCCCCTAAAACTACGATACTCATTCCTAATGAAAAAAAAAAAAAAAATGAGATGGGAGCGAGAAAGAAAACGGGAACGACCCTTTTTTCTAATCACGAAACCACCAAAATTGAGGGTGGCAACTAAAAAGGATGATCGATCTAAAGAAATCACGATGGTGAAATTTGAAGCAAGTTGCTCCAGCCAACAAATAAATACAAATATCTTTGTTTTCTTTTGGTGACCTGTATTTAATATCCGGATGATATCATCACTTGTTTTGTTCTGTTATGCCTGCACAATTTGAGCCTCCACCTCCATGGAGCTGTGATGATGCACCATGTACCATCGCCCATTATGGAGCTCAAAGACATTAGTGACGTTGAATGGCCCAGCATCAATGTCAACCACAGTTTTCATGGTAACCCAAGCCATGTCTGTCAGAACCCGTGCCCGTACATCCCGAACTTGAAAGTTGACACCATGTTCCCAATTAAATGCAAGCTGCCAACTCTGTATTACAGCATTATACCTGAAGGAGGAAACAATGATCACTTAGCTCCACTACACTTCCAATCAAACAAACACTAAACCAAACGGTAGAGATCAGATAAAGTTCTCAAGATGCCGGGAAGCCAACGGATTTTGGATGAATGAAACCATTCAACATGTACTACTACTAATACCTTTCACTGTTGAAAGCAACATTGGCATTCACAGTGCACAAACCTACAACAGATTTTGGTACGTGTGAATGGAATTTTGAGTTCACCAACTGAGCCAGCCCACACTAACAAACGCTATGGTGCAAGATTTAATATATGAGTACTGTTACATCCATAAAGGAATTACACAAAAATAATTTCACAAACTAACGTAGTTTCATCTGATTCATTAGATCTACTTTACAATAAAAGTAACTTTATAATCTGATGAACCACATCAAATCATATCAGTTTGTAAGATTATTTTTGTATAATCTTTTTGTAACTAGAATATTTCTCTTAATATATTGTTGCCGTAGTAAACTAATCAAGAGAAATGCATCTAGACAAAGGAAAAAACAAATATGCATGGTGCACACTGCAACAACATCCTTAAATGTGACATAAATTTGCTAGGACACTTCATGCCAATTCCTCCTGCGGCTAAAATAATTCAGAAATCTCTAGTACATATCAAACTTAGTATGAGCCAATTCATTTTCACGGAAACAACTATCAAAGATGTATATAATGGTCATATCCGGTCAATATCTTTGACACCAACAATAATTATGCAAGCATACAACAAAAGCTCAGAACATATGAGCAGCATATAGGCTAGTAGCATAAACAGGCCAAACAGCTTTAACAAAATCTATCCATCGTTGATGAACTTAACAAGAGATATCATTTCGTTTCATGAAACTATATGTTCTGTAAGCAAAAGTAAAGATCATAAGCACATATTTCAGTAAGCAAGCCTAAGATATTATACCCTGAAAAGAGTTCTCCTGAGGCGTGAACGCACTTTACATAATCTGCATTTAGCCAAAAGTGACTCATTGCTGGAACAGACCTTTCCTTGATAATGTTAAAGAATTCGGCATTTCTATGAACAATGGCTCTGGTAGCAGCATAGTAAGCCTTCCACCCATTTGCGGGTGTCACGCTATCCTGTTCTAATGTAAAATCCTGAAAAGAAATTGAGAAACAAAAAGTTCATTGATAGATCCAGAATCCAGAAAGTGATTCTGTATAAGCAGCCCATGACACGTGAACAGCATATAAGTGGGCAAACGCAGATTTATGCCTTATATGTTGGAATCCTGACATCCAACGAAATCAAAACCTGGCAACTACTGAGGAAGTCCCTATTAAGCAGAGAACATGGTGCTGCATAGGCGTATAATGGAAATATAATGACAAGAACACACTAATAGTTACATCGATCTCAAATCAAGATGGAACAATCCAAAGGCATATTCCACTTCAAAGTTCAACGCCAATCCATATCCCAATTCAAAAAAACACAACAAAAAAATTCTTTGAGTATTCAATTTTCTATAGGGTTCCAAAATGATTTGAGCTGTTCCAAATGCAATTGACCACGACAAATTGCTTCTAATAATCCCCAGTGCTCCTCAACAACCAAAAATCATCAAGAAAATGAGTGATTGCTCCAAATTCATCAAGAAAATGAGTGATTGCTCCAAACATGTAAGTAAATATCTTCAGCAAGTTGTTCAATACAATAAACGTATCATTACCTTGTGATAAAGCGCTTTCCACGCATTGTCATCGTTGGCGGCCTTTCGCATTAGCGAATTGGTCATCGAGAGGCGGCAGAGACTCGTACAGTCTAAGTAGCTCAGCGCGTGCGTGGTAATCTCCGGCACCAGCTGCTCCATCATCGATGCGCCCGAAAGCCGCTCCGCCACCACTACTGAAGACGCCTTCTCGACCATCTGCGCTGTCCCACCGTTCACGTACGGAGCACCCGTCGTTGCCGAATCCGGAGCCCCAAGACCAGAGTTACAAGAGTAAACACAATTGCAAACCTTCTTCGGAGACGCGGCGGAGCCCCTACCGTCCGATTGGGAAGTTTTTAAATTGGGGAACCGGACTGATCGGACGGCGAAGCGGGCGAGTAACAGAGAGAGCGCAGTGACTATTGAGGCTACAAGGAACGGTTGGGATGATACGACGGTAATAAGAGTAGAGGCAATCTCCATTGATAAGACATGAAAGCTAAGATTACCAAGGACATAAAACCCTGAAATAGATTTACAACGTGCGCCGCCGTTTGAGAAGAGAGTACGAGGTTTCTGTTTTCTTCTTCGTCTTCGGGAGGGAGAGGGTATATTCGGGATTTCGGTGGTTCTCTGAAACCCTAAAATAGATTTTGCAGAGGACGAGGAAGACGGTGGTCGTTGGATTCTCCCTGCGTCCCGACTGACCGACCGTTTACGTTTTAGTACTTACTGTTAAGTTTGTGGACGGTTTCGTAATTTCACATCTCTTAAATATTTTACCGTTGACCACTTGACCCCAATACAACAAAGTTGCTAACGACGGTCGTTTAGACACATCTACAAAAGCTAAACAACTAATTGGCAGTCTCGCTCATCCAATGGTAACAATTATGAAAGAACAGTTTCAATTGTTTCTGCGAAATGCCAACAACAATATCAAAGATTGTAAATGTGATAACCAAGCTGTTAAATAAATTGAATTTCTAGTCATATTAGGAGAGAGAAAAAAAGTTAGATAATTCTGAATTACATTCCAAGAAATAGTTTAACAGCTCTTGGGAATAAAACAACTGATGACATCAATCTAAACATCCATAATACTACTATATGTGCCAAAATTGCATCTCTTTCTTGGAGATGTGCAGGGGAGGGATGCTATTATCTCATTCATCTGCCAATGTAGCCTTTGCTGCATGCTGACTGAGGAAGTAGGAAGGCCAACTAGCTGATATTATAGATAGAACTGCACCTGTATTTCAGTCTATACCAAGCATGAAACTTCACCTTGTATCTCAGTCGACTAGGTTTCTCCCTGTGATGTGGTTAGCTGGGCATACTCTAACTCGAGCTTTCGTTCTTGCTTGACGAATGGAAGGCTTCCGGGATTTTCCTCCTCCAAAAGATTACTTATTGGCGTTTGTGGAGGGTATTTGTTCAAAATGAAATCAATTTCTTCCCCACTGATTTCTTCCTGCTCGAGAAGAACCTGAATGCCAATCCATGGTGAGAACACAAGTCAGTTAAGTTACGGAACTACTTACTGTACAGTCATGAAAGGTAAATCAGTATATTTTTGTGCAACTTACAATTTGCATATTTAACCAATGATTAAATGTTAGTTTCAAATTATAGTGGTTTACTCTATGTTTGACACCAAATTACCTTCACAGCTTTGAGCAAAGCTGCATGGTGCCTCCTAAGCAAAGAAACCGTCTTTTCATACATGTTCCTTATCAGCTCTTCTGTTCTGTGTGCAATTTGATCATCTAAATTGAAGTTGACAGGGGGTTCAATCAGACCATAGTCATCATAAAGTGATCCTTCAAAGTCCAGCCTGGGTCCAACAAATTTGACACTCTTTTTCCAAGGTGGTGGTTCCCCATGTATGACCATTGGATTCTCCAAGTTCCATCTGTTGAAGATGAAGAAAGTAGGTAATAAAAAAATATATATATTATATCAGAGCAAGCAGAAACTTAGAGAATTCAATATGATTGAGGGACCAACATAGTTAAAATTTTACGAGCAAGCCAAGATGCATCTGCAAGGTAGCCAACTGATGCCCTCGATGTGTCCCGTCCATAGATGACCTCTTCGGCAGCCCTCCCTCCAAGTAAAACCTAGACATTGAGATGAGCTTGGTTAAAAAGATGATGCCCTCCAATAAGAACTATCAGCACAAAACTGGCAAAATCTGAAGTGCACCTGGAGGCGATGCAGCAGTTGAGGCTGGCGTTCAAATATGTACGATTCATCGTCAAGTCGATGAAATACAAGTTGAGATAATGTCTGCAAACATCAGTTCACATAATTAAACCATGAATAACAGGTGAAATAAAGACATCTGAATCAAATCCATCTATGACAAATTTAAGTAACGAAAGCAATGCACCAAAACATCAAATAGTGAACTTCTCCAAAAGAATATGGGTATCAAATATAACTTTTTTTTTGGATAAAAATAAAATTTTATTACAAGAAAAATAGGCATACCCAAAAGTATACAAGGTATGAAATATAAAGTAAAAAGTAATCCTATACTTTATACAAGGTATAAAATATAAAGTAAAAAGTAATCCTATATTTTTCATTTTTGTGGATAACCAGTGCTGCAATACTCTACAAAGCGGCCATATGGGCATTCCAATGTTTGCATTTGGGGAGGTATGGATAGCGAGTTGAGATGAGATGAAAGTTGAAAGTTGAATAAAATATCGTTAGAATATTATGTTTTAATATTATTTTTGTTTTGGGATTTGAAAAAGTTGAATTATTTATTATATTTTGCATGGAAATTTAGAAAAGTTGTTATGATTAGATGGGATGAGTTGAGAGGCTCCCTCAATCCAAACCACCCTAGTAACAAGCTGTAGTCCTCCACATAGTACGGACTACATCTATTTTAGAATTAGTTACAGATGGGCACAATTATCACAACATGAGCAGCATACAAACATGAGGAATCTTTTGTATAAAATAGAGGATGATGTAAATAAGGGGATAGAAGAGGACCTGACCACGAGGGACAATGGAAATGCGATCACAGACTTCAACTTTTGCATTATCACATCGTCTCAGCAGATGAGATGTCATTGCGACTCCCACTTCAGTAGTAGCCCTACGACATTGTCCCTGATGACCTAACTCTATTCCAACACGTTTGGGTCCTACCGTAAGTCTGTCAACTGCATCATCCACGTCTGACTGAAGAATCGACTGATGCCCTTTCCTGACTGCCACGAGAGCAGCCTCTTGGACCAGCTGAGCCAACCTTGCTCCCGTCCATCCTAGTAATTATATACATGGTTTGAGATGTGGAAATGCAGACACAGATAAAACACCAGACAGCAACGCATACCAGGCAGGTTCTGTGCACAGACGGATAAATCAACAGTCTCTGACATTTTCACTTTGCTTGCATGAATTTTCAGAATATCCAGTCTCCCCTTAGCATTAGGAGGGCGAATTCTTATCTAAAAGAGAGAAAACCCAAATGATAATAAACAGTTTACGATAGAGCTATCACAGAACTTAAGAAAAATCAAGCAGAAAACTGAATCAGTCAAATATAAATCACATCCATATTCACCAATGACTCAGTCAATTGCTCTATAAATAACTGTCTTCATGATCGATCACGACCCTGCCAACAGCTGGTCAAGTACATTGCATTACAGTGTCCGACACAGACACATACTTGTAGAAATGACAGTTTATCCTATTGAACCTACCTTCCCCCCTCCCAAAAAAAATCCCGATGCTTGCAGTTTCTTTTCATTCTCTTTTAAAGCAAGATATATCGGCTAATAACGTTTTCCAATTCAGTAATGAAGACAAACCTTGCGATCAAAACGACCAGGTCGAAGAAGTGCAGGATCTAACAAATCCCTACGATTTGTAGCAGCTAAAAATATAACACCTTTACCAGTATCAAACCCATCAAGCTCTATCAAGAGTTGGTTCAATGTAGTTTCCCTCTCTTGAGTGGCCGCATTATAGAGGTAGTCTGTAGATTCCTTGAAAATTCCTTGACGCCTGATCGTAGAAAAACAAACAAATGATTATTTGTTTTATTCATGAACACGTCTTTTTCCTCTCTCTCTCTCTCTCTCTCTCTCTCTCTCTCTCTCTCATGAACACGTCTCTTGATAGGTAGAACCTTGCACCATTCAGAATAGTTAATATGGCAGCCATTCATAATCTTTCATAAAATTTGTCTAGCATAGATCATGCAACATTCTAAGAATCCCACCTCATCTACCCTGCTCAAGTTGTAAGGACATCATCATCTTCCATATCACATTGAATGAAAATGGATGGTACCCAGTTATCACATGACCCACAATCTTTTTTTTAATGAGTAGCTATCACATGAACTTCAATCTTAGGTGTCTGTGTGGTCTTGTTTAAAAACCTAGATATAGCATTTCACCCCAACACTAGTGTTATTAACTGAGAAACAAAATGTTATTAACTGAGAAACAAAATACACCATGTAACCTAAATCCATGTAGTTGTGACCAATTCATCTATGATACATGCAACACAAGACAATGGATCTGTGTCAAACACCAACATGCAACACTTTTCACAAGTTCTACCACAAGTTTTCTACTTTAAGTTCAAACAACATCAATTTTGTGTTTATCAATATATACCCACTCACACACACACTCCAACTAAAATTCCATTCACAAGCACACACTTGTCCATACCTAGTTGCCAATGCATCAATTTCATCAATGAATATAACCGATGGTTTATTTACCTGCACAGGGGGAAAAATATTTTTTATCATAAAAAGAAATACTTCCAAAGTAAGCACACGTGCTAAGAAACTCTGCAATGATAACCAGAAAACTCAATTCTGCAATGATAACTAAACAACTATACCGCTTACCTAGAGAAATAAGTTATAATATGCCACCAATAAACATGGTGATTCTGGTGTTCTTAGGAAAAGATAACACTGCCACTTCTCCTTGATAATTATATCCACCTTCCTTCAGGCACACGTGTGCAGCACACGCTTAAAAAAACACTAAACTGAAAATTTTGCATCTCTATATCTGCTAGCCTTCTCAATTTGTCTTGTTATGTTCTTTTTTCTCAATTTTTCTTCAACCAAACACAAAATTAAATTGTTTTGACAGAGACTTATCAAGTAAAACTAGCAAAATAACAATAATAATGGTAAAAAAAAAAACATGAAAAGAGGCCACCGGCCTATCTACTGTAAACATGTCCACAGATTTGCAAAATCGTGTGCACCTGGTAAACAACATTTAAAAAAATTCAAAAAACTCAGTACTTGTGCTTTCCAGACTAATCAACATAAGTAGTTGGTCTTTTTTTTTACAACGTCCCCACTAATCCCAGGGTTCACGTGCCTTTGGCAAGGAGTTTCCCGCAAGTGCACCTTGGATAACTCAAGAGGAAAATCCCCCAGTTTGTTGACCCTTAGAGATTGTTTGCACCCAAGGGACTTGAACCTTAGACCTGGGGGGAGCATACCCCAAGCCCAAGGCCTTTACCACTTGAGCCAACCACTACGGGAGTTTATTACTTGAACTCATGCTTACTATCTACTAAATCGCCTTTCAACAATACACTCACCATCCTTGGCATGACCAACTTAATTCCAAACCAGAAAATTCATCAGTCCTCATCTCTTTACACTGTAACACCAAACCAAAGTGATTATTCATGCTTTCTTGACTTACCACCATGATGAAAGGAAAAACAATACTATTTATAGAGCTTTGAATTTCTGTCATTGTTACATCTGTATCGCATGCACTTCGTAAAAGTTCAGGAAATGCATCTTTTAACGCACCACCGCAACAAAGTTCATGCCAAATTCGTGTGTTGTCCCTCGCCTCAAACCTGATAAATTTGGAAAGTTTCTCCGACTGCAAATATCTTCCTTAACTGACCCCACAAGGACCTCCTTACTACATTGAAAAGCCACCCTAACCAGGAAACCCTCTACTTTGCATCCGCCACCCTCCTTCATAGATGCACCTCTCCTTCACATAACGTCACAACCATTTTCCAGGTAAGGATTGATTAAAGTTCAGCAGCTCTCTAAACCCCAGATAAGCATATTAAAGGACTAAGTTTGGAACATATAACGTGAAGTACTTCTCCTTCACATAACGTCACAACCATATTCCAGGTAAGGATTGATTAAAAATCAGCAGCTCTCTAAACCCCAAATAAGCATATTAAAGGACTAAGTTTGGAACATATATCGTGAACCCAGGATACAATCACGATGAGGAGCCAAAGTCACCAAAAAACAAATCAAAATTTTCAAAAAACTAAAATAAAATTCACAATCAGGACTATAAATCACCTTGGCTCGCATAAATAGATCCCTAATACGAGCAGAACCAACACCGACTAAAACTTCGACAAATTCAGATCCAGCCATTTGGTAAAATGGAACGCCAGCTTCACCAGCTATGGCCTTAGCAACAAGGGTCTGTAAAAGTATGTGTAAGCTTCTGAATCTATTTGCCAAATTTCAAGCATACAATTTGCAAAATCAGAGGATGATAACTAACCTTGCCACATCCAGGGGGGCCCTCCAAAAGAACTCCATGTGGAGGTTTTATCCCCATCTTATCAAACAGTTCTGGGTTCTTCAAGTACCTCACCAACTAGTCATCAGAATGCAAATGATCTTATTAGGACTTTCATTTTTCATTAACTATGATTTTAGATTACAGATAAAACAAGACAAAGAAAATTCTCCATACATAAAGAACTACATAATTAGCACAAGTCCTAACCGAACAAACTTATATTTCATGAAAATTAAATACAGAAAAAAGGCAGGCAAAAGAAATGTTTTCATGAGAAAGCGAAGAAAAGAAGGCATACTTAGGTAATGCCTTTTATATCAATAAAATTTTACTTTTACTTATTAAACAAAATTGAAGAAAAGAAGACAGCCTTCACACCTTAAACATAAGTATGACTGTACACTTTCGAACAAAAACTTTCTTCAGGCTTTTACGCATTTTGAAATTATGCAGAAAGAAACAGAAAATTTGACTGATAGTGGTTAAAAATAACCACCCTTGGGTGTACTTGTTTTTTCATATATATATATATAGATAGAAAAGTATAGGTGTAATATCACAAGTTCAAATGGCAAAGGTTGTCAACCTCATGGTTTGAACTTCATTACATCACACAAAGGGTAAAAATAATGCTTTTACTTTTATTTCTCTTTTTAGTAACTTTCTGAATGAGCCCAAAATTTATTCTCAGCTCAAAGTAACAAGATAGCAAAGAGCAAAGGAATGGAAAGCACGAATGTTCAGTTATTGTGTTCTATTGTATGAGATAGGTAAATACAAAACCTCTTGGAGTTCCTCTACTGCCTCATCTATCCCTGCCACATCACTAAACTTAACTCCAGTTGAACCCTGAAAGACCATCATTCCAAACATGGAAATTAAGAACATCATCCGGGCATTTAATAAAATTGGAAAGATGTGCAAAGGAGTGATCCTAAAAAAACGAAGTAACTAACATCAACTCGAGCTTCCGCTTTAGATCTTGAAAAATCAATCCCTTGCCACAGATCCTACATATAGAAGAAACAGTATCAATTAAGATCCTTTCTGATTTAATGCACAAGCAAAAATCAGTCCTGTAACTAACAGATGGAAGATGAAAAAAGAAACTACAAAAATAAGCAACATTTACCCACTTCCTGAAGTTCTTAGGTCTTCTTGAAAGTGTGAAACGGACAAGAAGGACCATAGTCAAAAGGACTATCATAATTGGTTTTAACATCTCAAGGCTAGCAGACACACCACCAAAAGTGTAAAAATCAGAGATCTTGGAGAAAACCCCTCCATCACTGAAAATATCAATAACATTATCCCAAACTCTCTCAAGAATTCCCAATAAGAGACCAAGAAAAATCTTCAGAAATGGTCTGACAATCGGCCATACAACAAATATGGTTGCTGCAAAGATGAAACTGGTAACAGCAAACACAGCAGAAGCCAGAAACCCCCCAATAACAGCTGCTGCAACAGCCATCGCCAACGTCACCATTCCAAGCTCTACCATCATTCTGCTAGACACAGAAGATGCCACTGGATGAGGGTACTCTGGTACTTTTCCCATCAAATACTGCAGCAATAGATTCAAGAAAAACATCAAGGCAGCAGAAGGATCTCCCAACTTTTTAACTTATTGTATGGTGCAAATGTTGTGTCAACCGTATTGAAAGAGTAGAATGATCTAATACATCTGAGGAAATATAAACAATCTCTCATTCTTCATATGAAATGAAACTCAAACAATCAACAAAATTTCTAAAAGTTCATGGACAAAAAATGAACCTATGATATTCAAGATTGTAAATAGATTGAGATTTTGAAAGAGAACATCCATTCATCCTTCCTTGGATTCTTATACATTTGCATCGAACTTCAGTTTGAAATTTCAAGCTTACTTGCCTATTTGTTTTTTTTTTTTTATTATTGGCACTAGGTGTCCGGGAGCAGCATCCTGATTAATCCTTGTAGTGCACAGGCACTCAGTAAGGAGTTTCCGCAAGTGCATCGCGAGTAATTTAAGGGAAAAATCACCCAGTCTAATGGCCCCTAGGAATTGTTTGCACCTAAGAAGATTCGAACCTTAGACCTACAAGGATCACACTACCAAAACCAAAGCCTTTAGCACTTGATCCAACCCCTAGGGGTTTTGGCTTAATTTTCTCTTTTATGAAGTAGACAACTATTGAAACATTGATTACTCAGCAGATCATTTTTCAAACCACTAGCTATTTGGTCCATGGGTATTACTAGCAAGTCAGTGTCTTGGGCTATGCCTTCTTTTCTTATTTTATAAATAGAACTTCTTGATTGTCTATAAAAAAAAAATAGCAAGTCAATGTCCACAGAGTAAAAAATTTATTACCGTAGTGTGCCTCTCAATTTCATATAGCGGACCAGTGTACTCCTCCAAAAGAGCTGCACTTTCATTCTCATCCAGCCTCATAACCCTGCAGAGTCACGAAATGGTATCAACAAGCACAAACTATTAACTATAAAGAGCAAGTTAATTGATGGGTAGTCTTCACCATCTAGTTCTATGCAAGCTCTTGTCACCCGCTATTTCTTTCAACTCCACAATGAAATTCCTGTAACGGTTACCATATGGCATACCGGTATCCTCCTTTGAAGTCAAAGACTTAACTTTATCACTCCTCATCGCTTTCTGAAAATTCTCGAAGCTCATTCTTGGCAACAACTCCGAATCCCTATCGAACATCTCCTCCTCTGACAATGCAGTCCCAAAAATCTGCTCGGGCACATAAAGCTTGCCTCTATGCTCCCTCAGAATATCTTTCAAATACACAGCCTTATCCCCTACTTCAGTCTCATTTCGACCTTCCTCGCTCTCTTCCTTAGACTTCGGCTTCAAATTCAACCTTTTCGATAATAATTCAATAAAATTCAATTTGGAATTCCTGCTCAAATCCTCCTTTTCCTTTAAAGTGTAGAACCGTTTGCCAATTCGGTACTTGGGCTCAACCTGGCTTGGGTTATCCTTCAAAACCCGGGTCACAAAATCATCTTTGGTGGTTGCGCTAGCCTCACCGACCTGTGACGAGGACTCCGATTTTTTCTTGCAAAAGACTCTGAACGAACCAAGAAGAAATCTCGAATTAATTGGATTTTTTCGAGTGAAATTCGAAGTTTTTGGGTGAATCAGAATGGGGCAAGAGACTGGGTATGATCTTCTGAGTTGGATGCAGGGTTTAGGGAGGTGAACCCTATGGGTAGAGAGAATGTCGATGGAGGCCATTGCTTAAGTTGAATTGGATTACTATGGGCTTATCAAATTAAGGGTTTTTGAAGGGTTTGCGATGCTTTGTGCTCATATTCATTTGGGATGAAACGGGGAAGGAGATAACGAAATCAGGGTTTATGATAGCTGGAATGACTACCATACAACATTGTCCCTGCAGACTTGGATTGAAGATTGGAAGAGGGTTTTTGCTTCAGTTTTATCCGAATCCGGCGTTTTCTAGTGGGTTTATGTGTGTATTTTATTTGTTTTCGGGTTAAGTGAATGTAAGTATGATATTTGCATTCGATAATATTGACACAGGAAATTATTTCCGACAAGGAAAGCAAAAAATTTTTAGAATAATAAATTTTTTATCCTTCAATCAGGTTGAGATTTGTGTAGACTGTTTTAGCCTTTATTACTATTTTTTTGTTATAAAAAAAAAAAAATTACTACTATTGTTAGAGAAATATAAAAAAAAACTCTCTAAAACTTTCTTCCTTCTATATATTTTCTTATAAATTTTATAACAACTGAAACCCATATTTATAGGCGTTAAAATTATTATGCAAGTTACTGTGCAAGACTTAAAATAATAGTGGTGGGGTCATTCACAAAATAATTAAGGAGGCGGAGACCGCCCCTAATAATTCATAACACTCCTCCTTGAATGACCACCCATAAAGAATCTGCCTCGTTAAAACTTTGCCAAGGAAAAACTCAGTGGGAAAAAAAATCAATCGCGAAGGAAAAAGAGTACAATCTTCTTATGTATCCACAATTGCTTTAAGATTGCCTCATTAAAACCTTGCAAAGGAAAACCCAGTGAGACAAAACCTTAGCGAAGGAAAAAAAGTACAACCAGCACAAGTTTGCAAGACTTTTACTCCCCCTGGAAAGTACACAATTTTTGAGTCTTCACATTTTAATATTCTGCACAATTTTCTTGAATGTCGCAGTTGGTGGTGCTTTCGTGAATAAATCTGCCAGATTATCACTTGATCGTATCTTTAATATATCCTCATTTGATTTGAATGATACAAGCAGCATTATTTTCGTATAAAATTGTTAAGCTATCATTGATTATGAAATACTACACTTTTCTTGGATATGTTGAGTCATTGATCTCAGCCAAATATACTCTTGACTTGTTTCATGAATTGCAATAATCTCTGAGTGGTTTGAAGATGAAAAATAATATTTGGTTGACAGACTTAATAGAAATCTGATACCTGCAGTAATACTTAAACTCCCCCCGATAATATGCATTAGTGTTTCAAGTAATAAGCAAACATTATTTCAGCATATATAACAGATTACGAATCCAAACATGATTTCCATCTAAATAATGCATTAGAGAGAACATGATAATATTTTCATCTAAAATTTTCTCCCTCTCATTTAGCGTTATTAGGAAGAACTTGTTTATATACGGCGGAAATAACATTGGAAACCATTCATGTATGATAAAAGTTGTAAAAGTTTTGAGGTCTAATATTATCGGTTTGGCGAAAAATCAAATCCGCTTGACATTGTGGACAAACGAGATCTTGAAGAGATTTGAAAGCTTCGAGTTGTTGTTTAAATATAACCAATTTTACCATTGGTTTACTCTAGTAAAAAGATCTCGCATTCCTCATAGATTCAGTTGTTATTCATTCAGAACGATATTATGTCTGATAGAAATTCTAATGTCCCAGATTTAAACCATGAACATTTTATACCTCAACCACTTATATTTTCTCCTAAGGCTGTAAACACCATGATAGGAGCAGAGATATATCTTTCTAGTAAATTTGATCCTGAAATTGTTGCAGCATCAAGAACCCTTAGTGCTCAATATGCTGCCTCTCTTACAACCATGTCTCAGAGGCTATTGGCGAGAACGAGTGAGGTTGATCATCTTAAAACTCAAATATCTGAGTTGCATCAAACGCTTGCAACTAAAGATAGAAAAAATAAAGATTTAAGACAAGAAAACAAGGAGCTAAAGAAACTTGTAGACTGGTATTCTCGTGACCTGAAAACACGAGTAGAAGAGCTAGAACGAGAGAGAGCTCAGATACAAAGTCAACAACAGCAGCTAACGGCAGAGGTTCAGCGTTTACAAGAAAATAGGGATAGTTGTAATTAATCTCGCTGGCTTTTAAAATTATGCATCCAGCATATCTTGTAAAGTGAGATTTGAAGAGATGATGGTTTGTCTTGTTCTTATTTCCATTTCTATAAGAACCGTCTTTAGCTTCATTTAGTACGCATCAAATCTTCTTCTCATATTTATAATTCATCTGTATTTGTATTCTTATTCTATAAATTTCTAATGGCTCATCAATTTCCTTTTACTATTTCTCACGATCAACATATGAGGTGTCCTTCACCTCAATTACAAATTATTCCTGCATCTTCTGTAGGTGCCATGTTGCAGTAAACGAATGATCTGGCTGATAAGTCAGATCGTGAAGCCGTTTATGAGCTGGTGACTCTCGGCACCCGATATTCCTCCTCTATTGTTGAATTTTTCAACCGATTACAATCCAAAAATCGTGAGATTGAGGAGCTTAACGAGAAGGTTTCCGTACTTCAACGACTCGTTCAAGAGTCTGACTAAAAAATTGCAAACTTAAAGTAAGAGAATAAGGATTTAAAATCCTTACTTGCCTCTTCATTTCGACTGCCTAATCCTTTAGATAAGGATGGTATGTTGCTTTATGAAGAGCAAATGCATTTGAGAGATGAGGCTAGAAGTCTCAAATTCTTGTAACTCATCTATCAATTGAATAATAAGATCTTTTCTTTTCAAATGCATTCCTTGAATTTATAGCAGCCCTTTGTGATCTCTTCAGGAGTTCTAATAAGGTAAATCATCAACGTAAACTGCAATAATGACAAATCCGGATTCTGATAAAACACATGGGCATATAGGATTATTCTTAAATCCTTCTTTCAATAGATACTCGTTGATTCAATTATACCATATGCGTCCGGATTGTTTTAACCCATATAAAGATCTTTGAAGTTTTATAAAGTACATACTCCTAAATGTACTTGGATTAGATGTTTCAAGTATCGTATATCTTTATATATGTAATGATCTAATGATCCTTATAAATATGCAGTGACCACATTCATTAACTACATATCTAATCCTTTTGTAATAACCAAATCGATTAAGAATATGAATGTGATTGCATTCATAACAAGGAAATATGTTTCCTCATAACTGCTCTCGGGTTTCTGCAGGAAACCTTGTGCGACAAATTATACCGCACAATTTCATTTCGCATTACGCTTTCGTATAAATACTCACTTATATTTTATAGGCATTACACCTTTTGTTGTTTGGACAACGGGTCCAAATACCTCTCGCTTTGCTAGCGATTTTAATTCAGTTTCAATAACTGCTTTCCATTTTGGCCAATCATTTCTACGTCGAAATTTTTTGACAGTTTTTGGCTCACTTTCTTCATTACTTCTGGTAATGTCAAGTGTTATCATATATGTTGTCGACAACAGTTTTATTTCTATCCATAAATTTTCCAGTACTCATGAAATGTATTGAGATCTCATTGGTCCTCTTCAGGGGAAAACATTTCATGAAACACCTCTACAGGAGGTTCCTCTTCAGAAGGTTTGTACTCTTCAGCAGTTTTTTCTTCAGGAGTTATACTCTTCAGGAGTTACCTCTTCAGGAGGATTATATTTTATACAGAAAATACGGTCTCTTCATGAGCACCGATTTTTTTTTCTTTTGTGCACCAATAGGTCTTCAACGCTTCAGGCGTATCTTAGACTCATTTATTGCTGTTTCAACAACTCGTCCTTCGGGGATTTCAATTATTGCTTAAGCATTAACAGCAGTAATATATGATTTTACAACTCTTTTAGTGTCAGTAAATACATCATGTAATTGATTTGCAACACTTTGCAGATAGATAATCCTCTGAACTTCTGGTTCACATTTATTTGTAAGAGGATCAAATTTAGACAGGGTTTTATTATCCCAAATAATTTCTATCGTGCTTCAGGCACCGATATTTCATTATTTCAAAACATGATGAAATATTAATAAGCTTATATATAAAAGCTTATCAAGTGCTTGGCCGTACAACAGGTACGTGACCACTGTTCAGTCATACCACATCTATGACAAATATCTTAATCTTTCTATGAAGAATTATTCTGAGGGCCTTTACCCTTCTCTGAGTTGGATCACTTCTGGTGATATGATATATTTTTATCATCTTTAGTGTTGTCGCTTTTGGGACCAACACTTCTATAGTTTTTCTACCACGTCTACGCCCTTAATTCTTTTGAAAGGATGCACCGTTCACTTCTGGAAATTGTGTAAATTCAATATCATTAATAGGACGTAACTGGTAATTTATTAACAAAAACTCATTATTTAGCTCAATCACTGGAAGACAAAATAAAAGTTCAGAATATTTGTTGAACTTTCACTCTCGATATTGCTACTGCAGGAGTACATTCGAGGTATGAAAAATAATATGTCTTCTTTTATATATCATCATCAGTGACATTTTCACTGCATAATTTTAATATTGAGCTGATTTTAAAGAGTGCAGAATATTCAATACCACTCTCAAAATCTTGCAACTTCAAGTGCAATAAATAATAATTATCTTTTGAGAGGATTACATCTTCTGGTGTTCATATCTCTCTTTTAATTCATTTCACACAGTAAGATGATTTTTCATCATGAGATACGCAGCACGGTCCTTCAAGGACACATGATTTTCTTCTATGATTGTATCTCCCAAGTTCATCATCATATCCAAATGAATCTCATCAAGGATCCTGGATATATAACTTTTTTCAGAAATGTCAACAGTAATAAATTTCAATATTTGACATTATATCACAAAAATAAATCTGTGAATTTAAGAAATATATTCACATTATCATAAGAATAAAAGTAGAATTTTATCAAATAATATTCAGCAATATTACTTTTAATATTTATCTCGAGGACTGCAAATAATATATTGAAAAACTTACTTGAAGTAGGAGACCACTAGCTTTAGTATCGGTAGAACCTCATGCTGATAACGTGTTATAAAACTAAAAAGAAAACTACTACTATTGCAAGAGAAATATAAAAAAAAACTCTTAAGAAACTCTCTGAAACTTTCTTCCTTCTATATATTTTATTATAAATTTCATAACAACTGAAACTCATATTTATAGGTGTTGAAATTACTGTGCAAGACTTAAAATAATGGTGGTGGGGTCATTCACAAAATAATTAAGGGGGCGGGGACCGCCCCTAATAATTCATAACATTTTTGTTTTTTTTGGCTATATATTCCTCTAATTAAAATAAGATGTTTCATTGATACCTATCTTTTAGGTTGAATGGCATTTAGTCTGCAATTGTATTATAGCTCCAATATTTACAAACATAGATTATAAGATTTCTAATCAAAGAAATTACTGAGTCTCTTCTCGAAAGAGGGGGAGTGCGAGAGAGTTAAGGTTTGCTAGTGAGATCTCATGAGGCTTTCATAAGGGCATCGACGTTGATAGCTGGTAGTGGTAAAGAGTAGCTGAGACGGGGAAGTAGTTGGAATGGGTTAGAGTGGAAAAGGAAGGAAGATTTACAAGATAGATGGCAAATTCTGAAGCTAACGGAAGAGGAAAATGCGGAGATTGTGATTAAAGAGGATAGTTTGGACATCGGTGTAGAGAAAAGTAAGAGAAGCTTGGTGGCAATCTTGATATCGAAAAGAAAGACACCATAGAGGTATTAGGCTCAACATTGACAAAAATAAGGAGATTACAAGGTACTTTTGACCTTCTTGATGTGAGTCATAATTTGTTTATCATTTCGTTTGAATATTTGTCAGATAAACAGAGGGTTATGGAAGGGCATCCATGGTTATTTGATAATCAGTTGTTGGTGTTGAATCAGTTTGATGGATTAATACCCCCCCAACAAAAAGCTTTCTTTTGATTATGAGAGCTTTTGGGTAAGAATGCATAATTTGCCTTTTGCGTGTATGACCAATAGAATTGGAAAGAAAATTGGGAATTCTATGGATTCTGTGGAGGAGGTGGAGACAAAAGGGGATGGTATGGCGTGGGGGAGTTTTTTAAGAGTGAGGGTGAGAATTGATTTAAGGAAAGCCTTAGCAAAGGGAAGGAAAGCCTTAGCAAAGAGAAGGACAGCCACGCTTTTAGGTAATAAAATGTGGATTCCTTTTACCTATGAAAAAATGTCAAAACTTTGTTTTGACTGTGGGTGCATTAAGCATGGTGAATGGGGGTGTGGAAGGGGGAGGGAGAATGCAATATGGGAGCTGGCTGGGGGCTCAGATTAGCCCTAAAGGGAGAGGGGGAGAGTTCGAAAATAGTCCTCAAAACTCTCATAATGTAAGAGAAAGTGAAGGTTTAAGTGGAAATAAGAAGAAAGACGTTGTTACATCGAAAGAATGCTTTGTTGATGGTCTGGGAGGTTCTCTCATAGAGAAAAGAAACAGCCAGGAAAATGTGTCTTTTGAGGAGAAAGAAGGACACCATGAGAAAGGGTTAGTTCAGAGGGAAGACCAGATCTACGACAATAGCTCTGGGTGGGGGGAAAGCCATATAGGTAGTAAGACGAATAGTCTTGTGGAAGAAGTATATGGGATGGCTGTTGTGGCTTGCATAGAGCAAAGTGTGGGATCTCCAGGGTTTGTTAATGAGGGCTCGACAACTATTGTTATAGAAATTCAAGTTGGAACTAATGGTGGAAGAAAGTGGAAAACGAGAGCAAGGGGAGAGAATATTATTCAAAGTAAAGCCCAATCAGATGGAAGGAAAAGGAAGGGGGAAATGGAAGATGGGGATGACTTAGTCAATATAAAAAATGGGAGAGTTGAATGTGTGATCAAGGATACATCGGCGGAGGCTGTTGAACAGCTTTGCCGAACACCATGAAAACATTAAGTTGGAACTGCCGCGGGCTTGGCAACCTTTGGACAGTTCAAAGTCTTCACTATATGGTGAAGGAAAGAAAGCCGGATGTAATCTTTTTAATGGAAACTAAGTTGTTGAGCGGCAAGTTTGACAGAATAAAAAAAAAAAGGTTGGGAATGGATTTCTTCTTGGCGGTTGATTGTAAAGGTAGAAGTGGGAGTTTGGCTCTTTTATGGAAAGCTGAAATAAATTTAGAGATTATTAATTTCTCTTTTAATCATATTAGTGCTAAAGTTTACTATAAGGAAAGGAATTTGAATTGGATCCTCTCCGGTTTTTATGGATAGCCAGAAACAGGAAGAAGAAAAGAGTCATGGAGCCTTTTAACTAATCTGAATCCTATTAATATGCCTTGGTGTGTAATAGGAGATTTTAATGAAGTTGTTTCTAGTGATGAAAAGGAGGGTGGCAAGCCTAGAGGAGAAGCCCAAATGGAAGATTTCAGGCAAGCTATATTAAACAATGGCCTAATGGACATGGGATGGCATGAATGCAAATTTACATAGAGTAATAGGCACACAGATCAGACTTTTACTAATGAGAGACTTGACGGAGTGGTAGCAAATATTAGATGGGCTGATTTATTTATAAATAAATCGGTCGACGTTATTCATGCATCCCAATCTGATCACAAGGCCTTGCTACTATTTCTAGCTGAAATTAAAGAAAGAAGAAAAATGAATAGAAAGATCTTCAAATATGAGGCTAGTTGGGCATTGGATGAGGAGAGTAAGAATGTGGTGGGTGGAGCATGGAATGGTATAAGGAGTGAGGAGCAGGGATTGGGGAATAGTGGCACGAATAACTAGATGTAAAAGAAATTTAATCCAGTGGAGTAAGTAGAAAAAGAAGGATGCAGATCAAATATTGAAGCAGTATCATAAACAATTGCAAAATGAACAAGAGACTGAAAATTGACACAATGTTGAACTCATTGGTGAATTGAATGCCAAAGTGGGATTATTTTTGAGCAAAAAGACTTGAGATGGAGACAAAGGGCTAAGAGGAATTGGTACGACTTGGGAGATAAGAATACCAAATTTTTTCACCATTGTGCCGGAAAAAGAAGGGAGAAGAACCAGATCAAGGTGCTTATTGATTCCGACGGCTATTCTGTAAAATCTGAGGAAGAATTTGATGCTGTTTTTTTAGATTATTTCTCCCATTTGTTCAAACTATTAGGCCCTCAATGCAACACATAGAGGTATGTCTCAAAAACTTAACTACTCAAGTGAGTCCGGAGATGAATTTAGAACTAGAAAAACATGTTTCTAAGGATGAGGTGAAGGTAGCATTAGGCCAATTGGGGTCCCTCAAATCTCCTGGCCCTGATGGGTATGGGGCTGATTTTTACAAAACTTATTGGAGCATAGTGGGGGAGGATGTAACGGAAGCAATCATGAATTTCTTAAATAATGGGGAGGATATGGAGGATAGTGTTAATAGAACATTTATAGCTCTTATTCCTAAAGTTTCTAATCCTACTTTACCCCAAGAATTTAGACCCATTAGTTTATGCAATGTCATTTATAAGCTTATCTCAAAAGTCCTTGCCAATAGACTTAAAATTTTTCTTCCAGTAATTATTTCTTCTAATCAAAGTGTCTTTTTATCTGGTAAGCTCATAACGGATGATGTTATGGTAGCCTATGAAGCTCTCCATACAATGAAAACGAGGCAAAGAGGTAAAACTTGGATTTGCTGAAGGAATTATTTTCAGAGACATGAATTGAGCTCAGTAGAGGAATTCAGATGGGAAGTTATCCCAAACCTGATAAGAGAATTTGGTGGGCATCTAAGGATGGTAAATTCTCTGTTAAGAGTGCATATCATCTGGATTTTTCCAGGAATGATAAGATAGGTGGGGAGAAGTCATGTGGTGAAGATGAGCAATTTGGAAGAGTATTTAGGGTCTGAAGGTTCAGCCTCGTGTTAAACAATTTATTTGGAAAGCCCGTCACAATATATTGCCCACTCGTTTTAATTTATGGAAGAAACAGGTGATTAATAATAATAGGTGTCCCATATGTATGGGTGAACCAGAAATTGTGATACATGCTCTATGGTTATGCCTAGGGGCTTCAGATGTTTGGTGTGAGTCCTCTAGCCCAGTTCAGAAGTGGTGCTGCTCTAATATGCCATTTATTGATTTGTGGAAAAAAATTTCCCTTAGGTTGAATCAGGAGGATATGGAAATTGCTGTCTGTATTATGAGGAAAATCTGGAAGAGAATGAATGAATATATTTTTGAGGCAAAATTTCTAGACCCAAAGAGAGTATGGCAGCTAGCAATTGATGAGTATGTTGATTATGTGGAAGCAAATGAGCTGAGAAGGAATATTGATTATATTGTTGCCCCTAGCCGAGTCACTAGGTGGATGTGACTCAAAAAGTTCATGGGTTAAAACTAATTGGGATGCATCGGTGGATGTGTCAAAAAGGCAGGTTGGGTTAAGGGTAGTGGTATAAGAAATGAGGAGGGGGATATTATGGTAGCTTATTGTTCAATTGTTGAATGTGTGCACGATCCGTCCTTGAGAGAGGCGCTAGCCATGTGGAGAGCAATGAAACTGTGCTCAGAGCTGGGTTTCTCAAAGGTAGTGCTTGAAGGTGATGCGCTATGTATTGTGAAGGCAACTAATGGAGCTGATGAGCTATGTACTAGCTACGGTAATGTGGTAGAAGAGGTGAGGAGATGGTTAAAAAATGGAAATCAAAGGAGAGTATCCTTTATGCATAGAGAGGCAAATTGTGTAGCTCACATTCTTGCTAGATTAGCTTTTAATTTCTTAGGGGAGAAAATATGGATAGAAAAAGGTCCTTTTGAGATAACTCATTTTATCCAAAAGGAAAAGTTGTGTAATTACGATAATGGATGATATTATCTATTCTTAATGAAAGTTGAGGTTTCCTTTCAAAAAAAAAAAAATCGAAGAAATTAAAATATACTAGAACAACATGGATTTATTTTCCCTTAGTTGAAAAAAAAATGATTTTTGTTGTTTCTATATTAAAATGATAAACTTGGGCTGTTTGCACATATTCTTCTTTCCTATTTGGAAGAATGATAGTTTTGAGTAATCTGACATACTTTTTAGATTCTTTCACATATTCAATTCCTAGTAAAATTAGAATTTTTATAATTTTGAAACCAAGTGGTTCTTGTTTAGTCTCACTGGTTGAGTTATTCTCTCTTTGACAATTGTTAGTAATGGTTTGTTCAGACTCGGATGAAAAATTCTTTAGTTCTACCATTTTAATTTTTTCCTGTCAATAATCTATTTGTTATTAACAAGGAGATCCCATATAGATTTAGGAGAAAGCTGGGGTTCGGTCCGACCGACCGAACCCCTTGAGAAATGCAGCCCCCGTTGTCCCCGACGACGGTAACCGTCCATCCCATCGGAACTGGACCCATTTCGGATTTAAGGCTACCGGGGGCACACTGGAGGTCGCTGGGGCTCGCCATCGTAGGGGTGAAGTCATCGGCTCCCTCCGGTTCCGATGGGATGGGCGATGTCGCCCACTGCCATCGGCGGCAGCGGCGGCGGTTGGGCTGAGACCGAATCTCCCTAAAAAATTATGTTTTTTATTGTATTTTTTTTATTGTATTTTTTATTATTTTTTTGTCATTTTTTCATTTTATTATGTTTTTATTGTGTTTTCTAAATTTATTTTTTTTATTGTGTTTTTTTATTGAATTTTTAATATTTTTTATTGTGTTTTTATAAAAATTATAGAAATTTAAAGGGTGAGTTGCAATCACGCTGGTGTGTAGCCCAACTGCACCCAGCATTACCCATATATTTATCATCTGTTCTTAATATAAATTTTTCAGGAGCTAAATAAATATGAAAAGCTTTTATTGCTAATTTAGTAGCTAAAAGTTGCATTCAAACTTACTAAATAATTTTTCAACTTTCACCTGGTTGATCAAGACATATTTGCACGAAATAAAACAGCCATCAAATTCAAGATATTCATTCAGTCTATTGTAATTAATGATCATTCTTGCATTTTTCCTTTTTTGCTCATTACGGCTTTTTACCGTAAAAGTAGGACTAGAATGCAAATTAATGGTTTCTTTGATAAGTTGTTTCTTTAACAACTTATCTAACTAATTATCAAATTCTTCTATATCTTGTTTTGTGTAGACCATGGGCTTAACTCGAATGATCAATTTTGGATCAATGAGTTTTAGTTCATAAAATCTAGGTCTTCTGGACCATAGTTTTTAAAGTTGATCATAGAAGTTTTCTTCTAAGGCTTTATGCATGCAATGGTTTTCATCAAGTGTACATATGTAATTTAATTCATCGCCTCGCTTGGGTGGCATGAAGGATGAATTATATCAGTGTTTATGAACTTCCATAATTGGAATTTGACTAAGTCCTTATTTAGAGTTAAGTCAACGTGAGTACGATTTATATGCATAAGATAATATTGAGATAGAAAATTATTTCCTATAAGGATATCGCCATGCATATTTGGAAAGTATAAAATTTTTGGAATGATAAATTTCTTACCATTCAATCAAATTGAGATTTTTTTAGCCTTTAAGTCTATTTTTGTTTCTTGACTATCTATTCCTTTGAATAAAATAAGATGTTTTATTGATACCCAATTTTCAGATGGAATGCCATTGGTCTACATCTACTTATTGTAACTCCAGTATCTACAAGGACATTCAGACTATAGGGTTTATAATCGAAGAAGTTAAAATTTCCTAGAGCATACATAGATATTTTTTTCCTGGTTAGGAGAAGAAAATGATTTCCTCTATTCCTATGTTAAAATGACAAACTTAAGCTCTTTGCACAGATTCTTCTTTCTTGTTTAGAAGAATTTCAACAAGAAAGGAGGATGATTTTGGGTAACTTGACCTCATTCTCATATTCTTTCTCGTATTCAGTTCTTGGTAAAAATAGAATTTTTATGATTTTGAAACCAAATTATTCTTGTTTAGTACCACCGGTTGACTCACTCTCTTTTTGAGAAATATTGTTGCTAGTTTGTCCAGGCTCATATGGAAAGTCCTTTGGTTCTCTAAGTATATTTAAGTTTTTCCTAGCTAGAAATTCTAAGTAGGATGCAAAGTATATTTGTGAGTGTTTTTTCTATTTTTTATGTAGAGAATTTTTCAAAAGTTGTAATCTCTACTTTTAAGTCTTTGAACACAACTTGATTAGTTATAACCAAATCAATTTCTTCTTCACAAGATTCCTTTTGTTTAAGGAAACAAATGAGTTTTGGAATTCCTGAATAATAATTAATATGAATAAAATCATTTTTCAGGATCTGAGTAATCCTGTTAATATGATCTTTAATTGAATTAACTAAACTGGTCATAATTTATTCAGACTGGCTGCCAGAGTACGAAACCTGCCAAAATCATCAAGGAACCAATTAGTTGGTTGCAAAATTTTGTCAAAACCACCGTCAGTTGGTTCATTTTCTATTTGAACATAATTCCAACTACTGAATTGGTCGACAACGAGTTATGTATTATTTTTTTTAAATTATACTTATATAAAATGACATCTTTTCATTTAAATGAGTAATACTACGTCGTTTCAGTCCTGAATTTTTCCAAAAAAAAAAAAAAAATGAAATGGCAAGCCAAACTGTGACGTTTCGACGTAGGGTTTAAGCACCCCTTTCCCCTCCCCTCCTTCTTTCTCCATTTCGATTCACTTTCCCCTCTCTCTCTCTCTCTCTCTCTCTCTCTCTCTCCATCCAAAACACTCATTCGTTTTTGTCACCTATGTCCCTCTCCCCTTCTAAAGTCCTCCAACGACGATGCAACCACAACACATGCAACGATGGAGGAACCCCCTCCTCTCTTCCTTTATGCCACTTGGAGCTTGGCCTGTGATCTCTCATCTCTATTATTCACCTTTATGTCAAGGTCGAGCTCTCTTATTCTGCTAGTCCTCTCCTCTTAAAATTTTAACTTTATGTTATGAATTTGTTATTACATTGTAGATTTTTGAGTTTGTTGTGAATTTTGGTTGATTTGGTTTGAAATTTTGAATTTATAATTTGAATTTGGAGATACGTTAGTAATTGACGGACCGACTACGGAACCAATCGATACTGGCTATAAGAAACCATCGATTCTCTCTATCCCTGCCAACCAGTTATGATCGACACCACTCATTTTAAAAGCTATTAGTGTTGTTTCAGTTTTGGACCAAAAGTGCACAAATAGTGTCGATTTTTAGGCCTACCCAATTATAATTTTAAGCAAAAGTTGAAAATTTGATTTCGAATCCGACTTATTTGTGTACCTATTATCTTTATTTTAAGGTTTGGAATGGTTGAAATTTTCGCTGGTCAAATACCTACTTATGATTTTGAGCAAACTTGAAAATTCGATTCCAAATCCAATTTTGTTAAAATTGGATTTTTTTTTGTTTTTTTCAGTTAGGGTTGGAGTCGAATGTGTCGTTGGACCAACTCCAATCCAATCAGACCCAACTTTATGCTTCGACTCCAACTTTGATTTTAACCTCCAAATCCGATTTTGATATTGTATATATCTTATAAAAATATGTATTTATCAATATATTTATCATTTATACTAGTATAGTTATATAGTTATATAAGTAGAACTTATATAATTAAATTCAATAATATACTAGTATGAGCTAATTGCCTAATTATTATAAAATAATATACTTATGCTATAATATAAATAGACTAATGATAGTTTAGTATATGTAAACATGATAATATTACTACCAACATAATCAAGTATAGAAATAAGTGAGACACTTGTATTTAAATAAGTCTAGTATAATAAGTTAATGATACATAATACTAACATACTAAAGTATAAACATGTAATTAGACACTAGAAAGTCTAGTATATAATTAAGTTCGAAATAAGTTAGACGTTAGTATAATAACATGTAATACTAATGTATAATAACATGTAATTAGATACTCCAGTATAGGTCGTATAGAAATAAATTAGACACTAGTAGAGAAATAATGAATAAATCTAGTAAATAAGTTAATAACACATGATAATTTATTAAAGTATAATAAGATTTAATTAGATATTAGAAATAAGTCTAGTGTAGAAATAAGTTGTAAATAAGTTAGATATTATTATAATATAATAACATATAAGATTATAATATAATAACATGTAAGTAAACACTAAAAATAATATGTAATACTATAATATACATATTGTGAGGAGAGTAATTCCCAAGGCCTAGGCTCGACAAGCAAGCCCTACCCACGGGGACCAAACAACGTGCACTAGTGCTGGCCCAAAGAGGGTAGGGCCAACAAAGAGACCCAAAATGGGAGAAGGGAGCAGACACATTGAGCGTGAGGCCCGGCCAAGATTATGGATAGCTGACAAAACACGATCAAGGTATCAAGAACAACCTTTAGACCCAAATACCAACAGTAGCACAGACTGGGGCGCTGGACAACTGGCCGACAATGCAAGAGTTGAGTGACAGAGACAATTCCTATACTCGAGTGTTGACTATTGGACAAGCTCAAGTAGTACATACTCGCCTGATCATAGATACGCCACATTAAATGAAAGACGATGCCAAGCACGACAAGAAATGAACTAAGGTGTAAATGGTTGCCACAATCAAGCATGTGTGCTCTGTCATCTGATAGAAGGTTGACATGAGACACAAGTGGAGTATGGGCTACACATCCATGATTTAAGATATGTGTGTCACTTCTAACCATCACACCCAATCGTGAGGGCTCAAAGGCCTAGTAAGAATGGTCAGGCAACAATTTATACCCAACAACCTTAGAGTACTAGTATTGGATTCATCAAAATTTTCTTTTAAAATTTAATAGAAAGTTGAAGTATTATTATTCAAAATCAAAACTAAAAATATTTGTATTTTATTGTCCTTATTTTCTTTTCTTTTCTTTATTTTTCATTAAATATGATGAAATTTTTTTAATGACTTCAATGTAAGATTTTTTAAGTGTTTTTTTAATTAAATTTGTATTTTTAATCAAATTTTAAAAAAATAAATTTGATGCTAGTGCTCTTAGGTAAGTCTTGGGCTCTCCCCACTTAACCCACCACAAAAGTGCGACCCACCTCCAATTCCAAGCCGAGACCCTTATCTATCATTAACAAGACATTAAATCTTTTCTTTGAGCTCCACCAGTTCCCTCATTATTGGTGGAGATCCCAAAACATTATCTCCGAAGAGATCATAAATTTTCATTAAAAAATAAAATAAAGTTTGGAAATTAACCAATTTATTGATCTTCCCAACTGGAGATTCTGAATGGTTCAAGGGAGGACATTGGTCCAAAAGTCATAAAGAATAAGCCATTAATAGGGTGCATAAAATGAGAATAAAGTAATGAATTAAATGTCTTCAAGAAACCTATTGTGTTGGAATCCATCTCGTGTAGGAGTGACAAACTTTGTTATATAAATATGGGTAAGTAGCTTTTAATTTTTTGCACTGCAGATTGCAGAATGCAGAATGCATATTCGGAAGAAGTCATCTATTTCATTTCAAGCACTCCACCCATACCTTTCAAGATTGTGTTTGTTTTATTTTTAAATGAAATTACGGTAGAGTTTCGAAAAAAAAAAAAAAATCCGACAATAACTTAAAAAATTAAGTGAAGGAGAAATATATGCATAAAGAGAACTTTATAATATTTAAGGCTGTGTTTGGATTTCTTGGAATAATACTAAAATTCGTCTCATTGGATATATTCAAATTCCAGCAAACAATTAAAAAAATCTTAATCATCATTTTCCACAAAACTATTAGATTAATTAGCGATTGGGTGAGATAATAATTACATTGTCACAAATTAGAATATGGTGTGTAATTCTGATAATTAAGAATAAATGATGTGGAGGAATTTTATATATCTCAATCTACATTAAAATATAGGAAGATGCTACTGGTTTTAATTTGGGTATTTTTTTAAAAAATTTACATAATTTTTAAAAAAGAAAAGAAGAGGAGCGGTACTCGTAACTCCATCGGAATATCAAAATCAGGACCAATAATATTTTTTTTAAATATATTATATGTGTTAGTTTAATAGGAAAAAATAGCGAGAAAATGCAATTAATTATTATTGGTTTATGAGAAAAATAGAAAAATGAATGCAGTTTGGTCCTTTGTTTGCAGCACCAACCGCCTTTCGAGAGTAGTAATATTTTTTACAAGTTGGACAGTGACCCATTCCGTCTTCCTCGAGAAAAACTCTCCAAGAAAAGCATATCGCTTTTAAAAGCGTTGAGAACTTAGGATCCTGATCTTTTTCTGCTGTCTACGACTCCATGTTTAGTTATTTGGAAACAGAGAGGCAAAACCGAACGAGAACAAAGAAAAGAACCGTGTAAGAAATTCACATCTGAAGAAAGTGAATGATTTTTTCCCCCAATTTTTTGCAGTTTCTTTGGCATGGTTTATTTGTTCGCAATTTTTAATGGAAAGGGATAGCTTTGAATGTGTGACGTATTTGGACGGGATCGATGAGGAAGAGATCCAACACGACCATCAGTTCGAGTCCTTGTTGAAGTCCCGCAACAATGTGGTCCTGTCGGCACCCTCTCGGAGCACTAGCGTCCATGAACTTCTCGAATGCCCTGTCTGTACCAACTCTATGTACCCTCCGATTCACCAGGTGTGTCTCTTTCTTCAATTATATTAAGGGTTTGCTTTGTGATTTGGTTCCATTTGGGTGGGTGATTTTGGTGTTGAAGATGATTTTGAAGTTGAATTTCATCTGATGGGTTTTGGTGATTGGAAATGTAAAATTCTGATGCAAGTCTGTCTGTAGAGAGGGTTTGTGTGGCACGTATTTGATCAGTTTTTTTTTTTTCTTTTTTTTTTGCTTTTCTTATGTAAAACTCGTATTTAAGTTTTGGTTTGGAGCTCTTTTTTGTTTTGGGTCTGGAAGTTTCTGTATTTGAAGCTAATGGTATGATTACAGAATGGATTTTGAGTCATGGCTCTTGGCTTTCTGATATTCTTTTTCATGCTTGATGGATTTTGAGATTGGCTGAGGTTATGGTTCTGTTTGAATGTATGCGGTGTCTCTGAGAATAGAGGGCTGGGTTGAATTTCTTGGATCTTCTTTATTTTGTTGCTGCGGCCAGCTCTACATCACCTTTGGGGAATGCAATTGATGGGAATTAATTATTGTAGGATCATTTTCAGTTTAAATTTTGTTCGAGATAGTAGGTGGGCTTTGTGAGGCAGAACATTTATCTCCATCCCATTATTTATGCGTATGTATCTTTGTCTATTTTTTTCCTAGTTCATTCTAATGCGATGTTTTCTTTTTGCTGAATTCGGATGTATATTTACTAGATATTAAGCATATCCCTGAAATTATTTTCCATTTGAAAGGGGATTGAGGGGTTTTTCACTGGGAAGTTATGTTCATTATATGGCTGATATACTCTGCACGGTTTTTTTTTTTTTTTTTTAAATGATGGGGAACCACCCCATGGCAGAGTCCTTAGGACTCATCCACGGAACCTAAACTCCTAGGGAGACTAGCACAGCAACCCACCGCCATGACCTCCCACTTAAATCGCAGTTTGATCCTGGGGAAAATCACACCTGTGATATAGGGCACATGGACACAAGTTTGCCCTTACCACTTGGGCTACCCACAGTGGTTTACTCTGCACAGTTGACACAATAATTGACTTGTATAACCTTAATGCTATAAATAAATTTAGGAATCTTTTTCAAACCTGCTTCAGTTATATAAGCACATCTTATAATTCTTAGAGGACTGTTGAGAGTAGATGCATACATGATCTGTCTAGATTTGCTAAACATGTCTTTCACTGGCTACCATAAGCACTGATAATGGTAATGCAAAAAAGTATGCCTATTTTAATTGCATGTTTTGGAGTTTCCTTCTATGATGTAACTTTTTGATTTATTTCTGAGCAAAATAGCAGTACAAGTCTTAGGATGTAACAAATTTGAATGTTAGTATAGTTTCTTGCTTGGCTGGAAGAAGTTCATTTCTGCCTTTATACTTTTGCAGTGCCAGAATGGACATACTCTGTGTTCTACCTGTAAAACTAGGGTACATAACCGGTGCCCCACTTGCAGACAAGAACTTGGAGATATTAGGTGTCTGGCATTGGAGAAGGTGGCAGAGTCACTTGAACTCCCCTGCAAGTATGGCTTCTTGGGATGCACAGAAATTTTCCCCTACTACAGCAAGCTCGAGCATGAGGCTCAATGTAGCTTCAGACCATACAATTGCCCATATGCAGGATCTGAGTGTCCTATTGTTGGAGACATCCCTTTCCTTGTAGCCCATCTTAGGGACGATCATAAGGTAGACACCCACATGGGCTGCACATTCAATCACCGCTATGTCAAGTCCAATCCCCGTGAGGTAGAGAATGCGACCTGGATGCTTACGGTAAGTACTAGTAGAG